>SNQJ01S0044534.1:55294-69891 GCA_010110895.2 Picea sitchensis | reverse complement strand
TAAATATATCATCCATATATCATAATCATATAATCATAAGAAACATCACATCAAGTACACAATACAACAGAATTTATGTGTAAATCCAAATGAGAAAAAATGAGATAATGATTTATTATATATATCAAGAATGCATTCATAGGAAGAACCAACTTTCCAATTCTCCAGCTACAATTGGAAGGAGGCTACGACCCCTTCTTTACAGGCTCCAACCTGAAGGAAGTTACAACTCCTTGAATTCTCTGGATCCAACTAGAAGGAGGCTACAACCCCATGATTCCCATGCTCCAACCTAAAGGAAGCTCCAGCTCTATGTCTTCTCCTACATGAATGAAAAGTAGGCTACAAACCCCTTTCCTTTCCCCGTCATGCCACCCTGGCATATAAATGTAGACCAACTGTCACTACCATAAGCACTGCCACTGTCACTACCACTTCCACTGACATTGACACTGTCATTGCCACTGTCACTGTCACATCAACTTGTAACCTATGAACCTGCCAATGTATCCAAACTATCACATCAACTTGTCACTGATCAACTTTTCCAACATGTCACTGTCACCAATACTCAACCAGATCCTCTCACATGGATCATATACGAAGGAAACCTCTCAACTAAATGTCCAAAATCATCAATACATGCCTCTACCACACATGTACTAAACCATCAACATGTACAATACCAATCATCAACCATGCACCACAACCTATACAACAAAAAATGCATCAACTGTGCACCAACACCTGTACCAAACCGTGCATCAACCATGCACTAATACCTGTACCAAACCATGCATCAACCATGCACCATAACCTGTAGCATATGTCTCAACCATCAACCATGTACATCAACACCATACCAAGTATCAATATTGTACCATACCATATATCAACCATGTACAAAAACAATGTACATCAACATTTGTACCATACCATGTACCAACAATGTATCTCAACCATATACCATATCACTCAATCATGTCATACACCATATTCCATAAGATATACAAAGAACACACTATCAATGGTGTACCTCAACCAAGTACCAACATTACCAAGAGATGCATCTCATACATGTGATGTCACATATCAAGTGTATTCCTCAACAATGTATCAATATCAACGGAAACCATACACCATGTACCAATGATTCAAGAGTATACCAAGAATAAGCCTCAAGCATGTATCATAGCATCATAACCATGTAACCAAAATAGATACCAATACATCAAATATGTAATATTGATTAAGGCACCCTACCAATATCACTGAGATGTACCATGCATCAATAAGACATGCCTCTCAATCATGTAACATACCATCACTAAGGATAAGGTACAATCACATGAGCATACCTGTAACCTATAGTTGACCTACTGTACCATAATAATGGCCTGTAACACTTCCACAACCTTCAATGACCTGGTACCAACATCTCTATCAGATTTGTAATAGCCTCACGGGATTAAGACTCCTTGTCACGTGGGGCTTCACGTGACTTCCCTTAGTCAACCTGTGGGGGTGTCTCACGTGAAACCCTCAAGATGAGCCGTGAGAGTCTGCCAAATTAGGGTTACATAAAAAACCTAGCACTCTGCAACTTGGAAACTTTCACTCCTTTCTCACATTTTCTCCGCTTCCTCAAAATTTTTGTCAGATTCACCAAGAGACCAAAATACTAGACCATAACATTCTCACAAGATAGATATTCAATGTAAGTGTGTATGTACTTATGAGAGACTCCTTGAGGTGTATTTATACTTTTTCTAGGTAACTCATTTCCTTATTTTTAGGGATTCTTTACTTTCTTGTTACAACCACTTTACCCATTCATTCATTGACTTGTAACTGCTTAAGGGCTTCTTGTCCATTCTTCGGGGCTTCCAACTTCACAAGGCCATATCTCCCTAACTGTGAGGAACCACATGGCGTACCACCTATCACCAGAAACAACTCGACAAGGACTATTTATCTATGACTGTGTTACCTACATTTACATTTTCCTTCATATCCATATTCCTTAACCAACTTTGAGTCCCATAACCACACTTTTGGGACTTCATGTAGACTTCATCAAATGCACCCATCACATATGTTGGCATCAACCACTACATCAATGACAACCAACTCACCATAAATATCAACCAGATCTCTAGGGTTTTCAGAATTCTCAAAGGTTGACATCAATGTCCAAGGGTTGACATCAATGAGAACCAACATCAATGCCCAAGGGTTGACATCAATGAGAACCATCTAAGAATTGACATCAATGAGAACCATCTATCCAAATCAACTTTCCAACAATTCTCTAGTGAATGAAATCTAACATTTCACTAATCGTTGGAAATTTATGGGTATTCGTTGAGCTATTCATATTATTCATATTTTTTAAATTTATGGGTATTCGTTTAGCTATTCATATTTTTTTTTAAATAAGTTTACATATGATATTTTATTCAATGGGATAAGTATTCTCTTCATACTCTTTATCAAAGTTGCATTTATGTTTGTATTTACTACTTTTATTAGAGGGACAAGTGCCAAGTGTGTGTTAAAAGAAAGATTTATATGCCCTTCACTTTATTTATAAGAGTCAATGATGTAATATGTATATTTAAAGAAATATATCTTCCTATTCCCAAAGCTTTTATGGGCACCATATTCCAGTATTCTAATTTGCTTCAATTTTCTATACAGTTTCAACTTAACATTAGAGCAGTAAGAGTAATAAGAGGTTATGTTCATACGGTTTCCGAAAAATAAAATCGTTGGATTTTGCAAGGAGGGTCATACATGATGTGATTCATTATCAAATTCATTTTCTAGCTGGGATGGCTAACTGATATTTCTTTTCGACAACTTGACATGAGTGAAACCGTGGAAGGTTCGGTTAGTTTTCATGGTTTAGGAATCACATGCATAAGCAATTTGGTTGTTTTCTTTAAAAGCTTTTATAGATATAGGATTTATTTGGCGATTGGTGTTTAAAGATGTTATGGCCACCCTAAGAGTAACCAAAATATGTACCTTGCAAGGAATAATAACATTTCAAGAATGAATTTGAAGATGAAGTTGTGTGCTTATACATAGGCATGCAATGTTTCTATAGCATCCCAAATGGATTTTTCATAGTAAGAGAACTGATTTTTCACAAAGGAAAAATACGATAATGAAAAAGGATATGGAAGCAAACTTGTGAAAATTTAATATATATTTGAGGTTTACCTAAAAGAAGAAAAAGCTTTAATATATATTTGAGGTTTACCTAAAAGGAGAAGGTAACAACTTAGTGTCCCATTCACATGAGTAAGTCCAAAGCTAAGATACTGATAGAGTTTTGTCACTAGCCACAAAGACTCCACCATCAGGACAATGAACACTTTGGGAGACAATGTTTTCTAGAAGTTAAGGGCCATTTACAATCAGAAAGTTGATAAAGATTTGAGGTTTACCTAAAAGGAGAAGGTAGCAACTTAGTGTCGCATTCACATGCGGAAGTCCAAAGCTAAGATACTAGTAGAGTTTTGTCACTAGCCACAAAGACTCCACCATCAAGACAATGAACAGTCTTGGAGACAAGGTTTTCCAGAAGTTAAGGGCCATTTACAATCAGAAAGTTGACTGAGATGAAGAAAATAGTGTCAAAGATTGGATTCCCTATAATCATGGTACCCTTTTTTATATTATCCACTCAAACTTGCCTTGAATTAGCACACCCAAAGAGATGATTGCATACATGGACAAAAATAGAACAAGATAATCTCATCATGGAATACATATTAAACGTTGTAGCTTTTGGATATCAAATATGAATCCTAGATGTAATTCAACGACAAAGGAGCTCAATTTATAATAAAAACTACCATTACAAAATAAGAAAACTCGTAAGAGGTTGAAAGAAAGGGAAAATACCATCTCTCTATAATTAAAGGAACCAACTTAACCAGAATTTCCCTCCCCTATGAAGCTTTATGTCTATATTTTATGTTACTTGTAAGAATAGGTTTGAACTTTACCGTTGTCATATTTTGTTAAGTAGCTTGATTTCTACATTTTCTGTTACTTGTTATAATAGGTTTGCACTGGTCCTTTTTTGTTAAGTACAATGGGACAATGGACCTCCCTTGCTACTTTATTTACTGTAAAAAATTTACAATTTTAGACGCACCATTATAATTTCAGGCATACCAGATACTACCTTATTTAAACATTTCTTGGTATGAGTTTCAGGTTACCAAATAAACTATGTCTATGTCTCACATTCTTTATTTTTCCCTCTTTAAATAAACCACTCTCACTGGAAAATAAATAAATTCATAAATCTTATTAGAATAATTAATCACATCATTAAACGAGTAATAATATAATGACAATACATAAATCCTGAGCTTGAACGGATCCTGGAATTTGCACAAAATAACTGAACATGTGAGGTGTTTTTCTATAATCATTGCTAAACTGAAGTTTTTTCTTTTGTTTCACTTTTATAAGAGTTTCAAGTTTCAAAATAGAATATTATCGAGCAGGTGTTATGTCACAGAAAAGAAAACGCATTCATCTACTGATGTCACAAAAAATCAAACTAGAAGTGAAAAGGTCAAGGAATAACCTCTTCAAACTTATTATATATATTCAATCTTTGAATAACAGTTCTCTTCCAGATACTAAGGAAAAGCGATAGCAACAGGGTTCGAATCGACAGCGGAAAGAAAAAAATAGATCTCAATTTCCTTTGTCCATAATAGGGATAGGGATAACTAACTAATTAATCAACTACTAATCAAATAAATAAATACCTGTGCAGTGAAGGAATCGAATTTAGATTTGTCATTATCATCACTGAGAACTTGTGTGATCTCAGTCTCGTTTTCGTTAATGAGCTGGAAGATTTGCTTATCTGCAACTCTGTATTGAAGAAATTTGTGTTAATGGCCATATCTAACACAGGAATTTGAAAAGGACGGAGAAGATATTTGTGATCTTTGATTATAAACATGAAATATCAGGCACGATTGCAGTTAAAAGATGAAACTACAAAACTAAGAAGCAAGAAAGAAAGAAAATGCTTTCAGTTACTCTATCTACATACAAAGAGCACGACACGAAAACTACTAGAGGTTAATCAACAATATCATATGCCACAATGGATAATTTCAGAGATAGGGAAGATTTAGTACAGTGATAGCATGGGTGAGTGTCCTAACCTGGGTCCGACACAGATTCGTTGATTGAATAAACCAAGGTTTCATAATTCTAAGAGGAACACGCGGTAGGAAAAACTGTTAGTAATAGCGACACACATGGTTCTATGAAAGCGAATGCATGGATGGATGGGGTCGCAGTAAGAAGCACATTGTACAAATGTAAGAAATTAATAGACAACTGGCTCGATTTGGGCCACCGTTCATTGCATGGAGACTACGTTGCAGTGACTAGGGTTTACCTGTAGCACCAACAAGACTCCCACCATCATACACATGCAACGCCGTAGGATAGGGAATTAGTGCAGTGGACAATGATTCAGTTTTATCAATAAATAATGAAAAGCGTTGGCTCATTATCAAGAAAGAATGGGAACAGTGAGGATACACATCGAGCGGGGTGCAGTTGACTGTGACCAGATTTACTATGTGAAATGGAACGTCGAGTTTGTTGGTCTTAAGACTTGACCGCCTACCACCTAACAAAGCTATCACTCACAAAATATCTAACCTGAGCCAAGCTCTTGTTCTCAGTAGATAAATTGATTCGTCTTGTGCACCTTAAGGGATTGATTCTTCATAAGAGGAATGAAGTTGGATGTCATATCAATAAGAGATATGTCCGATTTGAGTTCCTCTATGCTCAGTGAAATAATTGTTTCAATTTTGAAAGGATCTAATCCTATATTTACTCTACCCATGCCCCTCTAGAGTGGTGAAATTTGGGCTTATTCGTTGGGATTCGTTTTCATTGGCTCGGTGAGGTGGAAAAGGCACACAAGCTCTCAACCATCCACCATGAAAGAAGGGAAGATAAAGAGCAATGGAGGAACTCAAGTCTCCATTATGCTTGGTGATTAGAAATGTGTTTCGTGTGGTTCCACAAGATGTTGTCAGGATGAGTTTCTTTAAGCGTGTCGATATTGGGCTTTATTGAAGAACTACTTAAAGCTCAGTGTCTAGATTGTTAATCCTCTCTTATTCTAATAGGTAGGAAGGCACGACAACTAAGTACATACAATAGTTCAGTTCCAAGATGTGGGGTTGTTGGTATCAGTTTTCCCAACAATCTACAAGTAATGTTTCTAGGAACGTGGAAGGATGGTATTTACTAGTGCTTTTGCTGCTGCTTCTATGACAAAATAATAATTGTTTGTATATTTGATTAAATAATATCTAAGCTTGGCTAATGTAACCTTCATGTTTTCATAAAGTTTTGGGTTAGATGTAACCTTCATGTTTTCATAAAATTTTGGATCTAACCCGCCCATGCTCATTCAGAGGGAAAATCTCTATTGATTCAGAGATATTGTTTTTGCTATTTACTCTATGATGATATAGTAAAGCCTCCTTTCTTTGAAATAGCTGCTAAGCAGCTAATCCCTGCCTCATTGAAAAATTTGAGTGTCAATATTCTAAGTAAATCAACTAAAATTATTTTTAACAAACATACGATCCCATCGCCACCAGCATCTGGAACTTTGAGCTCAAGCCTCCCAACAAGCACCATCAATTATTTTCAACAATCATATGACCCCATCGCCACGAGCATCTAGAACTTCCCCCATCGCCACCAGCATATGGAACTTCGAGCCCAAGCCTCCCAACAGGCACCATCATGGAAATAACATGATTATGATTATCATCGATCTCTCCGTTGTTAACTACATGACTTCGAGGCAAAAGAACATGTTCGATAAGACTTGTTAGGAACGTTACAGTTTATGACCACCTTCAGTACCCGTCAAAAACTCTAATGGGTATATAGTATAACATAGTGTTAGGTAGTAGGGTTAGCCTGCTAGATAGTAGGGCCTAGTAGGGACGTGGAAGCTAGGTTATAACTTATACGTATTTGCAAAGAAGTTGGTGGAAGTAGCTGTATATAATTAAATGCAATAAATTAATCCCTACTCCCGTGTCACCACAATATACAGTAACTAATAATTTTTTTGTCGAGGGCAGAATCCCGATGGTAGCTACTAGCGCAGCTCCAGCCTCTCATGCATTGATCAAACTTAATTGTTAATAGTTATGATGTTATTTGTTACAGGCTCTGCAACCTGCTCATATTCGGGATGTGGAGCGGCGAGCCTACCCTTCAGCCCAGTAGCTCATCAAATATACCCGATCTCTGTGGGAGGGTGGAGCGCTATTGGAATTTGGTGCTCGGGGAAGAAAGAAGTGGACTGTGGAGCGGCGAGCCTATCCTTTAGCCCATCAGCTCATCAAATATATCCGGTCTCTGTGGGAGGGTGAAGCGTTATTGGTGCTCAGGGAAGAAAGAAGTGGACTGTGGAGCGGCGAGCCTACCATTTAGCCCATCAGCTCATCAAATATACCCAGTCTCTGTGGCAGGGTGAAGCGCTATTGGAATTTGGTGCTCGGGGAATGTGGCAGATATTACACTCTTCGCTCGACTGGTAAGCCTCACATTGTCATCTGTTATATCCATCCAATATTGCTCTAGTTGCAATGAAGTTTTCTTTGGGTTTTGGAAATATTTCTCTCGGTATCATCTTGCAATGCTTTTCTTGAATCTTTTTAATATTAGGAGCGACAGTTATGAGAAGGAATTCTAGGTCAAATTCTTTGAGATGAATAATAGAATAGCTCACTAGCTTTTAGGCTGGTAGGTCTGGCTCTTGAACGATGCATATTGTATTAGTTGGGAATGAAATAACCAGTAACAAGAGGACGGCTCCACCGGAAGTAAAGTGAAAAAGAAAATAATTGACCTACCTTTCTGAGTGAACCTGTTACCTGAGTATTTTGCATAAGGGGTACAATGGTTATAAGCTTATATCAGGGTATGAAATCGGATTCCATCTAGGGCGTATTCAATCTCGAGGAGGAAAATACAACCCCTATTTAATCCCACCCATGGGCAATTCCCTCCTATCGGCCTACTTTTTCATATGGTTTGACACCCTTACCCTGCTACTGCCAAAGAAATATTGATTTCCTGGTCAGTCAATGGAGCAACAAGAGAGAAAGCTTCACGCTATCAATGGGACATCGAGGAATCCTCTATGAACGGATTAGCCATTTCGATGCTTGAAGGCCAGACCATAAGGCCTGCCGCCTACCTACTCTATTATTTGGAACGGATAATGGTTATGGTGAACCGTGAGCTATTAATAGATCTCAAATTTAAGGAGGGTCTCTCTTATTCTGAACCTTGTAGTTGTTATCCTTTATTTCCTCATCTATCATCAGTAGTCATGTCCAACTATGAGTTATCTTAGTGACGGTCAGTCCAGCCTCCAGATGTAATATGGTTGTATAATAGATTCACTAGATTTTGTGCTTATCACCAAATTTTAAATTTACTGTTCAATTTAAAAAGAATTAAAAGTGTGTACTTGATTCGAAAATTGGAGAGACGATGCATTTGTTGAGATTGATTACATTTTACTTCACTATTCGAATACCCTATAGGCCTACCGTCTATCATAAGTTAAACCCCATCAATTTACTGGTAACAACTTTCCACTGTGAGTTAAAGATTTGAAAACTTGTGCCACCCAACTTGATAAGGCACGCAACACAAGTGTAAATTGACAGGTGAACCGTGAAAGTAGTCCTTGTTAAAAGTAGTGCGACTAATTCGGGTTAAAGTAATCCTCTGTTGACTCAAAGCGTTGAGCATTGGCGCGACCATGGGAGTCCCTAGTGAACTTCAGCTCTGATAAACCCTACGATTTCCACCACCTTTGAACAATGCAAAATATGTTAGTTTTGAGTAAGGAAGATACAGTTAATATGAACGAAAGCTGGAAATTAACAGTTAATATACACTTATAAATCTACAGTTAATATGATGATGAAATTAACATATAACATAAAAAAAAATTAACACTTATAAATCTACATAAAATTTAAAATGACAAGCATGAAAAACAAACACTTGTCATCAAATTTCCACTTGAAAGGCAAGATAAATTTGAAATTCCAGACCTGATGGTAAGCTTCAATATTCTCATATATGAAACATAACAAGTCTTAGAAGGGTATTAAAGGTCAGTTCTTCCTAGCCATATTGAGGAAATAAATAAAATACATGCTTTCTCAGAACCCATCTCTAAACAAGAAGAACCAAGAGTGCCTGAATATTTATTAAAGAAATAACAAGTTCTTTCAATCCAAGAAGTTTAATTGTTATTGTACTATATCTATAACCTTTGATCATTTGTGCATCAAGCCATCACAGTTATTTCGCATATCATTTGTGCATCCACGCATCACAGTTATTTGGCATACTTAGTCAGCATAATAAATAAAGAAAAATGAGTTTTAAATATTTTAAATTACTTCACAATTGACAATGAAGTATAAGAAAAAAATATCTTGTATCAATTTTGCAATATAAGAAAATAAAAGATGCATTGTCAACTTTATTCATAAGAATGTATTATAGTGGAAGGCCAGCTACCAACTTTCTTTTGTAATATTCAACCATCAACCATTTTTATCATATAAACAGTAATTCTATTATAAAAATCCAAAACCATTCATTTTTGCACCATTGAAAATAGGAAGTAATAAAATCATTCATTTTTGCACAGTTGAAAATAAGAAGTAATGCAAGTAAATGAGAAAGTTAACTTGCCTGAATTCATTTCACTTGTTTATGCCTACCAGCTGATATCATAATTCTTTAATACAGGGAACACAACTTGATATCTTTCAACGAAAGTACTATATGCAATGTCAACCTGCAGAAATGGTATACAAGATCTCTCCATTTTCAATTAGGATCATAATATAATATAAGTTCAAATTGCAAACCAAATATAAAGATGGTGTACCATAGTGAATTGACCTAAAAGGAAAGGCCCATCACCAAACTTTCCCAAAGCATTTTCCAAATAATCAAGCGCAGGCAGTGTCATTATGGGAAGTGCATCTATATTATTAATCCAGACTCTTCATAATCCGTTGAAAATAAGTAATCTTATTAAAATGTGATAAGAAATCTTAATAAAATGTAAGAGATGGATGTTCGAAACATTGTTCTTAATAAAATGTAAGAGGTGGATGTTCGAAACATTGTTCTTACCAGCTTCTTGTGCAGCCTATGGCTCGGGATTGGTCAAAGCGTCGAATACATAAAAATCAAGATTATAATCATTACCACTATTTGAGAGTGTACTACAAACTCATTTGCAAAGATTTCTCTACAAACTCGGAGTTTCATTTAAAATTGTGAAATATTCACCTGTTTGTTGTGGAATGGTGTAGGCACAATTTGGTTGTTTGTTGTGGATTGGTGTAGGCACAATTTGGCAATTTGGTTCCCATCACTCAACTTGAATGGTTGTTGAAGAAGGCGAGATCGACAAGGACAATTTCAGGCTCTTGACCGCACGAAGCAACAAATTCAAGCCCCTTGATCGAACAAAGCAACAAAGTCATTCTGATCCTTGCCATTCAGCAAGAGAGTCTGAGCGGCCACTTCAGGAGCGACTGCATTGAAGGTATGAAAGTTCTCCTAGCAACCACTTCATGAGCCACTGCATTGAAGGTATAAAAGTTTCAACGAAAGTTTCATTCATTATGAGCCTTGGCATCCAACAAGAGAATTGAAGGTATGAAAGTTTCAATGAAAGTTTCATTCATTATGAGCCTTGGCATCCAACGAGAGAGTCTGAGTGGCCACTTTAGGAGCAACCGCATTGAAGGTATGAAAGTTGTTCGAGCGGCCACTTCAGGAGTGGCTGCATTGAAGGTATGAAAGTTTCAAACAACTCATTTGCAAATATTTCTCTGCAAACTTGGGGTTTCATTTAAAATAGTGAGGGTGGTGGGGAAGGTGATAAAGATAACGATGAAGATAACATCGTTTTCTAAATCTGCCAAGTTCCTGAGCTTTGATGATTTATGTGTCTGTGACGGCATGCAGATGTCCATGACCAACCATCTCGAGCTCTCATGATTTATGTGTCTGTGACTGCATGCAGATGTCCATGGCTAGCCATCTCGTATCCATTTGGTTAAGATGGAATAGTAAGTGAGGGCAACAGATGTCCATGACCAACCATCTCTTACCATCTTGTTAAGATGGAATAGTAAGTGGTTCTTTCAAAACATTTTCAAATTATTATTTTTTAAATCAATTTCAAAGACAAATTTGTAAATAAAATTTGTATACACCAGGGACAATTAAGTCCCATCAAGATTGTTGGACCAATCAATAATCAAATTTATGAATTTTAAATATTTCATAAATATTTTTGGTTTTCACTAAAAATAAATTTAATTTAATATGTGTATTAATCAAACACGCACGGCCAAATAATTTTAAAACACTATAAAATAGAATCAATAATCAAATTTATGAATTTAAAATATTTCATAAATATTTTTGGTTTTCACTAAAAATAAATTTAATATGTGTATTTATCAAACACCCACGGCCAAATAATTTTAAAACATTATAAAATAAAATCAATAATCAAATTTATGAATTTAAAATATTTCATAAATATTTTTGGTTTTCATTAAAAATAAATTTAATATGTATATTTTTCAAACACAGCCAAATAATTTTAGAACACTATAAAATGAAACGCTTAATGTAACAAAACGCACCGTTAATAGATGGTCAACTCTCGCTTATCGCTAGGCGATTGCTATAGTCCTTAGCCGAAGGCAGGGACTAATAATATCTACGCTTAAGCGAAATTCTTCAGAATAATATCCATTGATTATAGGTGTGAAGAAATAGATTTTAGGGTTAGGATAGATAAATTCAATGTAACCCTAAAATATTTAGGGTTAGGATTAGGATAGACGCATTGTAGAATGACAGAGAGGGTTTTATATATACAATGAATTTCATAGTATTTGATTATGATTTTTAAGACCAAAATCAACACTATGGAAAAATATCTATAACGAAAACTCGAAACGTCCTAGTGTTCATACTTAATTCTATATGTAATAACTGAATTGTAGTGTAGAGCTATTGTATTAAAAGAAATCAGTTAACTTTAAAGTACAACCATATTTGATATTATTTTTTATATTGAAAGAGTCTCTCCAAGTGTTTGCTTATATTTTACATTAAAGGATTGACTTTGAGTTATAGTGATTTGTTTAGAGGAAACCTTTTAATTAAGTTATGGACATAGTAAGGATGAACCATAAAGTAGAGTAAAGGAAAAGAATATATATATTTGAATTAATGGTATTTGTATCGGTGTAGAAATGTTTTGTATATATAATAAAGAGTGTGCAAAGAGAGAACATAATTAACTATGTACAAACGTTTTCTATGTTTTATGTTTAATAAAAATGGATTACAGGAGATCGAATGTAGCGATCTTGGATTTAATAAAATTGATCACCTGAGATAAATTGTAGAGAAGCGTGTTTCAATAAACAATATAACTTCTTGTTTTCATGGGAAAAATAAGTTTCCAAAAGCAGATGATTTATGAGAAATTTGGGTTGATTTATGTAGCTTATATTTGGCTGCCATCTATAGGTGTTCTTGGGATAGAGAGAGAAATTGTGAATCAAGTATTTTTAGCTTTCCTAAATGCTTTTTACAAGTTACAATAGTTTGGCTAAGTTTAGTGGGCAATGGCAATGGAAACAAAAAACATGTGGATGTGGTGATATCGGGTAGGGTAGTTGTTTTTATTTATAGATTTAGATTTTTCTTTTATCGTCTATTTAGAAGAAAACTATTATTTTTAACTATTACAATTTGTTTATCATAACTATGATTTTCTTTTTTATTCTTCTAATTTTCAAAATTGCAATATGCAGAGGAAACAAAAACAATAAAATCATTTAATGAGGAGAAGAAATGAAAATGAAATTATTTATCAAATATTTTGCACTTTGTAACATTAGTTGAATGTTGTCTAGATAAAATACCAACTTTTATTTATCTAATAAGTTGGCAATGTGTTATTAAAATTAAGATACACCTAAAATGGAAAAAAAAAGGCTGGATGGAATTGGAAATGCAAGAGTGGCATAGCATTATTTTCCATTGAGTATCACCATCCATTCTTCTCCATTTATTGTAACATTATTTTCCATTTACTATAAAATGTAAGTGACGGTTCATAGTTTCTACCTTCATTGTCGATCGAAAATTTCCAACTTTCCAACAATGGCATCAGCCCACGAACGAATGAAATATTCGACTCCAGCCCATGAATGGTCTTGTATTGTCAGCCCACGAACAATGTATATCTATGAACAATGTATATTTAGCTAATATATGATGTATTGTATATGAAGAACCCTTTGTTAGTGGAGAGGTATATCCATGAACAATGTATATTTGGCTAATATATGATGTATTGTATATGAAGAACCTTTTGTCAGTGGAGAGACACCTATGAAGAAGCACCTTATGATGGTGGAAAATGTGGTACTGCATACATATATCGGTTGGCAGACTGGTAGTCGAAGAAACTATTTCAAT
Organism: Picea sitchensis; assembly: GCA_010110895.2. Lineage (NCBI taxonomy): Eukaryota > Viridiplantae > Streptophyta > Pinopsida > Pinales > Pinaceae > Picea > Picea sitchensis. The sequence goes on along the minus strand of SNQJ01S0044534.1, from coordinate 56,238 downwards.
AAACTTAGGTTATCTAAATCAGAAAATGTATTTTGTGAGAGCCTATTCAAAGACATAAAGACTTTTAATAAAAACATAAAGATTTTTAATAAAAAAATAAAAACATAGGGAAGAGTTATAATAGAAAAAAAGAATTATAATAAAACAAAAAACTTAAATTATCTAAGATGAGGTCGATAATAAAACTCTCATCTTGTTAATCAATAATATTTTTAATAAAATTAATTTAAAGAATATAAAAAAATAACTATTTTTTTATTATATAAAAATTATGTAAAAGTTAGGAAAGGAAAAACTTATTGAAAGTCAACCACAAACTAATATAAGGTCAAATCCATATCGAATGTTAGAATCCCGGCTTGCCTTTAACAGGTACTAATAAAAAAAATGTTTTGAATAAATTTAAACTGCAAGGAAAATGTATTGCAGATAAATGAGCCAATGTAAGTTCATATCCTATGTTTTGTTTATGTAGTTATTCTCCACATTTATACCAAAATGTTATTTTGATGGAATCGTAAAAATAAGTAGTTTTGTTAGTTCACCATTTTTTGAAAATCAGGTTAATAATTGCATGCAGGCCAATCTATTTACAAATGGATTATTAATAATAATAATTTGTTAATAAAAAACATTAACATGGAGAATTTATTTACAATGCCATTATTAATAATAATAAAGGGTTAATAAGAAACATCATAAATCATAATTACGCCGAAAGGCGTATACCTATTGACAATGGGCACAATTAATCACCTTTTAATCTAAAATTCTAATCTTATGGCTGACAATTAAAGATGTTGGCATATTCTTAGTCATACTCTCTAATCAATGGATGAAATTTAATGCTCATAACTTCCTTGCATTTCTGAATGCTTCCGTTACCTTGTTTACTTTTTCACATTTACTTAATATGATTAAGAAATTACTTCTCTAACCATTGA
>SNQJ01S0044534.1:33162-55284 GCA_010110895.2 Picea sitchensis | reverse complement strand
CTATAAATTTGTATGCCCGTAGAGGCTGTGAGTGTGTCTGAGAGGAGTGAGCCTGTCTGTAATCTCCATTTGCTGAATAATAAGATAGCCGATACCAATGCTTGGTGGACGTAGCCCAATATTTGGGTGAACCACGTTAAATGCTGTGTTCTGTATTTGCATATGTATTGTTTATCTTATGGTAATTGTGTTTTCCGCATTGGCAATTACAACAATTGTACAATATGCCATGTCATTTATATTAACAATGTCAACTTGATAGAGAAAATACAAGGTGACTGCAATATACCCACTAGTTGTAGGGATAATAATAACTCAATATCATAACACTTTGTAAAATTATTTTCTAGTTAGCTTATTCTTATGCTATGCTAGGAAAATGGGTTTTGTCATTTTAAGGACATGGAATAAACCATACATTAGTTATCATAGTAAAATAACCACTCAAAATTAAACATCCGGTTGATATAAAAAGGAGAACTTTGAAAAAAAAAAATCGGTGCATTTTGTTTAAGAAAAAAATCAAATAAGTAATTTTATATTTTAAAATAGGCCAAATGAAAATGCATAGTGTTTGCATAATCTCTCAATAAAAAGGTTAAGTTAATGTTACACATGTTTAACTCAAACGACTATCCAACGTTTGTATATATATATGTGTAAATATGTGTGGGTTTATCCTTTTATGCACCTTCCAAATATTACCATAATGCTGAAGTAGAATATAGAATAGGGGTTCCATGTACAAGTGCTAGGCACCATGTTGAAGTAGTTCAAGCTCCATCGTAAACCTGGCTCCTATGTCCAAGTGCTCGTGTGCACTCCCCACTGAAGACATTTGGACTCAACAACTAGTTGAAAATAGTGCTCCAAATGTTTACACTAGTCATGTTGGTCCAAATATGTAGATCCATCCAAAAAATCATTTGCATAACACACTAATACTATAGAACATTGAAAAATATTATTCAAAGTAGGATTTTGAATGCTCCCCACAATGTTTTTTACATAAGGTGGAGTATAGTCATCAAATACAAGATGAAAGTGGTTATCATTTTAAAAATGACAAATATTCATATACCAATTATCACAATTAGTCTCGAAATCATATCAAGCATATCATTCTTCATTTTATTATTCTATGATGTAATGTTCTATATTCCCCATAATGTATCTCTCTTTCTCTTTAGCTATGGTCTCTTGCATATTTTGAATAGTGTCTTTTATGGTCTTGAGGGTTTTAATATCTTTGTTTAGTTCCATGAGGAGTTGAGAATGTATATCCTTTGGAAGCACTACACAAAATATATCGAAAGAAATCTCTAAAAATACTCTGTTCAATGGCACTGATATGGCAATCATCTGGCACCCTATAAAATATAATGAGCTTTGCAGTCTCATAGCTATCATGAAAAACCTTGAAAATTTGTTGGTTTTAAATCAATGATATTTTCACTTCTAGAGTTCCGATTTACACAATTATTTTTTTTTAAATTGGGTGATTTTTCAGGAGGAACTGATATCTAAAATTGGTTTGGGAAAATTATACACCAATGTTTACAAAAACCTGCAAATCATGTTGACATCCTTGGAAAAATCCTGAAAATTTTGTTGATTTTTTAAATCAACGATATCTTGACCTCTCGAATTTCGATTCAAACAATTTTTTTAAGTTGGTTATTTTTGTGAGAGGAATTCAGATATTCAATCTGTTTCTTCAAATTATTCTAAAAAATATATAGGAATTGATCTGAGTGTCACAACCTTCATTTTTCTTCTTCATTTGAAAACCTGCAAAATAATAAAAATGTGCCTTTTTTCTTGGTCAAAGAAAATTCTTTGATACAAATTTCAAAGTGCCATAGATATGAATATAAAAACACATGCAAAATATCCAAGAAGAATATATAAATGCTTCACTCTTTATTAATACCAAAACCATCATGGTATGGAAACACCTTACAATAAATCCTTTTATGGAAGGAATCCACTCTTGTTCACTTGCCTCTTCGAGGGGAAAACGTCCTAATGATCTATGCTCCAAATACAATACTCTTCATCCATGCTCATTACATTTCTCATTCTTCCTTATATAATACTAACTACCTCCTAACAACATTCTAGAAAATGAACCTTCTAGCAGGTAGAACCTTATAAACACACACATAATGACATATTTCAAAGTCCATGGAAGTTATTTTAAATTTTATGTGGTGCTTAGATTATGTCAAAAGGTGAAGATAAACTTCAAACTTTATTGTTTACTTCATATTACGTATACCTAAGGGATTGTGCTTAGTAGGTAGAATCATACAAACAAGTAGAGGAATATTAAAAACGCATTCTAACCATGCAAGTTAAGAGCATTATGGAGATCCTAAGTCTTGATTTTAACATGCAATTTGAAAGCATTTTATATGTTGTTGGTGTTATTTAATTCGATAATGGTTGAGTAGGTATGTTTGTATATGAAACGTCTTATCTGGTTGTAGGTTTGAAGAATTCTATTTGAAGTATCAAGTTGTTTAATGCTTAGTATAGGCACACTTGATTTTAAAATTAAACATCAAGGATGGTATTGATTTTGTGGGGAGGAGGATGTAACACCCCTCCCAAGCATAGTAGTTGGGATTGTGCGACACTTTTGGGATTGTGACACCATGCTTAGGATTAGACCTTTATGTTCATTCAATCATTGATTAAATTATGATTATGATGTGTCACACATTTATTTGTTGTTTACTTGTGATTAAGATGTGTTACAAATTTTTATTTTCCATTCGTTTAATTATTGTTCTCTTATGGTTAAGATGTGTCGACCATTTATCACATTATAATTTTGACATTTTGAAATTTGATTTTATGATAATATTGCTTTAAATGAGTTTATAGGCTTATGATGGATGATAATTTATTGTCCAATTCAGGATTCACACTAACATTTGTTAGTCGCGGGGAGAAACTCAAAAGCTATTGTAGGCATGTGATTACTAACAACATTGCAAGTTGTTGGAATATTCTTGAGTTATTTGGCTGTAAAGACCTGCACTGCCATTTGTCAAATGTTAAGAGAAACCCGAATGGTTAATTATTTTCTATTGAGGACAATCCACTCATGGGAAGTGGGATATCTTGCTCAATATCTTTAACTATGACCAAAGGATATCCTTAGTTATGGGATTAGTGAGAATTTATATGATTAAAGTGCATTACTTGTGTGAAATAAATTTTAGGGTTTCTAATCCTATTGGGCTAATGATGTGATCTTGAAAGTAGTCACCGAAAAATTTGACCTAACAACCTAACCCTAACTAATGTTGACACATTTTTTGGTCACCATATATTTCATAGCAAATTATTGCAATATACCCATAATCATTAAATTGATCTTATGAGACAATCCCCTATTTTCTTCAATATCGCTAGTATTTTCCCTAGATTGACTAATAACAGGCCCACCAACTAGTTTTCATTGGAGCAATAAGGACGTTGATCTGTTTACTATGGTAACATGGTATATCTTACCTAATTTGGTATGTTGATTGCTTGTGATTGCTACTATCCAATTTTTAATTAAATGCGACGGCTATGGTTGATGTGATGATCTATATATGTTTGTTGCATATTGTTATGATGTTGATATATGATGTGGTTGTGTTAATTATTTCGCTCCAAGTGTACTTGAATATAAATATGGATGAGCACATGTTAATGAAATATTAATCAATGCTTAGATTTCTATTATAATCATTTTTTTTAATACACGAGTTCAATGGTTATGGTTTTCATTAGGGCCATGACACTTGTTCTCTGCTTGTATTTTAGTCTTTGTACTTACAAAAGAAACAATTTGTATGCGTGCAAAGACAAATTGAAGTATGTCCTATCCTAACACTAACACACTAAGTGCTTAATGTGTCCATGGTGTTGACATTTTGGTGACAAAAGGCTATGATTGATAAATTGTCCTAATGTATACAAAACTACATTCGGGTTAGGCTAATTATTTGGTTAAATGTAATGGTTTAATTACGAATCTTCCTTTGGATTTGTTATTGCAATAATTGGTTATAAAATATGCTACTTGTACATAGAGTAAAAGGGTGATTCAATGTCAACCTTCATACCCTTGTGTATGATTTATGGTGCCCAAATGTAGATTCTTGATTTGTTGAATGACAGTGTTGATAACTTGTGTTTTGATCAACTTTAACCTACCACATTTGACCCATTTGGTGTTTGGTTAGTGCATTCACTTCGATATTTGAAGGGAACAATGCATGATATGGTATTTGGCATTGATCAAGCCTCTTTTTATTTATTTTTTTGATGGCTTGAGGGAACCCATACTCTATGCTGTAGTCTGCATATTTTTCTAGCCAGAGGAGCTCAAATTTTGTGGCGATAACAAGATTGTTGACGGGTTCAAATGGCCTATCAAATAGGGAAGGGAAAATGCCCAATGGAAGGTCCCAATTAAACCTACTCTCATTTGGGATGACAATTTTTCAACAATATGTGGGTCTGGTTGCCACTAAATAATTTTAAATTACAAATATAAAGACATATTTTACTCCAAATAATTCTTGTTAAAATTGAATCAAACTACCTAAAAAATATTTTAAAACTATCTATTCTAATCTAACACTAACCTATCATAATCAGGAGTAATTCTAACAAAATTGACACAATATAAAATTATATCATTCACTTCAAAATTAGCTCATAACAGTTAGTAATATGTTAAAACAATAAAGCTACAAATAATAATCACAAATAGTTGTAGATCACACTTGCAACATTATCTCTTCATCCATTTGAAACCATAAATACATAAGCATCTCAAATAAAAAACATATAAATAATTCATAGGACATATTATTTATAAAACAAAAACATATGTATAATAGTCTCATATACAATTACAAATATTCATGATTCTCAAAATTCCTTGTACTCTTTATTTAATTAGAGATAATAGTACTATGTAATGATACAATGGGGAAAAGTCCCCTATCTATTACATAAAGCTCTCTTTTATGGAAAATAAAAGTCTTTTCAACTTCTATAACTACCAAGTCTACAATTATATCTCTTCAATTTAACTATCTCTATCCTATATACATTTCAAATGCAATTTTAAAGAAATATACAGTTGCAATTTTAAAGAAATATATAGTATTTAAAAAAAAAAATTATGAATATTTCTTTGAAGCTATCTCCTCCGTGTAGGTGGTCCATGAGTCATATTCCTGGGTCATTTTTTCAATTATGTTTATCTTCATCTCCTCTATTTGCATCTCCTTAGCAACATCTCGTTTCAGATCCTTTTGGACTCTCTCAAGATTGGTGACTATAAACCCAACCAACCTTCTAGTCCAACTCGGTCGACTGTTGGGTCTAGTCGATAGAGTCAACTAGCCTCTACAATATTTTCCCATCTAAATTCCTTCTTAGTCCTGAAGAAGAGGGAAATTGAAATTTTATTATAAACACAATGAACCATTAAATAAGTAGATCCAAATTTTCCCCATCTAAATTCCTTCTTAGTCCTAAAGAAGAGGGAGATTGAAATTTTATAATAAACACAATGGACCATTAAATAAGGTGGACCAAATTTTATACAATTAATAAGAAGTACAGATTTAAACAACTGAATTCATTCAGCATGGATCTTTCATGATGCTTTTGATGGAGTTAATTCAGCATAGATCTTTCATGATGCTTTTATCGATGGAGTTTTGTTGGATGGAATAATGATTCAATCACTCCTCATGGTCGAAATCCCTTGTTGATATAGAGAGACAACAAATACAACTTATATTCCTTGATTCTTTGTTGTAGTTGAATGTTGACCAATTGTTGCAAAGATGCCTTAGGTTGAACTCTGCAATATCATGTTTTCAATGTGTTTATTTCAGACTGTTGGAGATAAAAAATTCTATCATTTGCAAAGACAAGTGAACTTTCTCTTCATACTTTGGGGATCACTATGGAAGACTGGACCCTCCTAGGAGAAATATCGATGCAGAAGGATCAACTGATACAATCTTCTGCCTTGGGCAATTCGCAGCCACATTTTTTTATATGATAACCATTCATGTGGTTGACTTTTTTTTGTCGCGGTGTCGGCCTATTCGACATGATTTTGAAACATTAGGTTGATTATTTCGACTGAGGGAAGGGCCCTGACCCTTTTTATGGATATGATGCTGCTCGTCTTTGCATGGATTTCGGTTGTTCTAGTTGAGTTACTTCTGTCTTCACATCTAGGTGTGTATATTCCCATTGGGTTTCCTCGTTATATCGAATAATTGCAAGTCTAGCAGCGATGGAATGTAGACTGTTCTTCTTGATGTTCTTGTATACAACGACGTCAGGGTCATCTTCTTGATAATATTCGTTATTGAAAATTTGGTAGATATTGTTCCATGTCATGCATCCATGAATTCCATTTCAATGGCTGGTATCTGTTACGACAAGGGTATATAGCGTATATGTTTGAGCTGGGGAAACAAGAGGCGATTGTTTTCCTCGGAGTCCTTGGGCTCTCGACATATCCTATTTCTGGAACCTGTAAAATTTACAGTGAAGTAAATGTTTGAAATATTATACCAAATGTACAGAAAACTCAATTCAAAATATAGCTTTTCTTTCCCCTAGTATGACGATCTCAAAATAAGTCATGAAACACGTTAAAATATATTAAACCACCATCCTTGAGCACTAACTTCCTCTAGACCGATTAATCAATTCTATATTTGGTGCTCGATTGTTTTACCACCAAACCATTAATGCATTAATTTTCAATAGTGGTTATTCGTACCACAGGAGGGAAAGGTACAAATAACCTATTTTGCGGAGAATAGTCATGCGGCTGAGAAGGTTTGTTCATACTTCCGGGAAGATAATAGTGTGGGGAATGGATCAATGCCCAATAGGATAGCTTGTGAAAATGAGAGAAACGTCAACCTTGCGGGCTGCAGGTCGCAGAAGAATCTCAGGAGTGTATTCACCAATCTGATTATAAAAATACCACGAGGATATTCTCGTACGCCTTGTGGGTTGTAGGTTGTAGACATATTTAGGAATTTCAGTAAACCCTTTTGATCGAAAAGGCTGCGAGGATTATCCGCAAGGCTCACAGGAGAAAGCTTCATGGGAAAACTAAACTTCCACGTCACCATGCACCCTTAACGAGGAAAAGTCGTTGGGGTAAATTTTGAAAGGCTTGTGGGTGCAGGTTTCAATGTAGATAAAGTTACACATCACTCCATAAAAAGTGGCCCCTTTTAAGCTTGAGAGTCGTAGGCTGTGGGCCCATATGAAATATCACCAAAATGTAGTTCGATGCAAAACGCCCGCAAAGATAGTCCCGCAAAGCTTGCGGGTTGTGGGTAAATACGAGATTCTGTCCAAATGTCTTCTGATGCAAATCCACCGCGAAGATTATCCCGCAAATCTTGCGGCTTGCGGCTAAATCTGAGATATTACCAAATACCCTCTTGATGGAAGAAGCCTGCAACGATTCTTTTGCAAAGCTTGTGGGCTGTGGGATGCAGAGATTTTTTGAGCAATGTTGTATATAATCCCACAATTCGACAAAATAAAAAGTGTGCGAGCCAATCACGGGAAAGCGTTAAGGTGGAGGTAAATAATATTCAGGTAAATCATGTTGGAAATAATAATTACAAGTCGGTGAGATCTTCATGTTTATGTCGATTTGTCTGTCAAACATTTTGTCAGTGGCCGAATTGTCATTCAGTGTGACAATCTGTAAGTGCAAAGTTGCATGTTTACTCAAAGTTAGTCGGCAAACAGGAGAGTTGTCAGTAGCCGAATTGTCATTCAGTGTGACAATCTGTAAGTGCAAAGTTGCATGTTTACTCAAAGTTAGTCGGCAAACAGGAGAGTTGAGTCAGTTAAGTAGTTGAATAGTCAGTTGATTTAATGACAGTTTTTAATGTTGAGTCGGTCTTAGCTTCTGTAGGAAGTTTTAGTTGCAGCTCATATAAGTCCGAGTTTTTTAGTTAGTAGAGAATGATGTATAGTAGATGCAAAGAGAACACAGAGAAGAAGCAAAGAGATAGAGAGAAAAACCGAGAACAACAACAACTGAGAAGTTGAAGAAATCATTGGATCTAAAGCTCATCTTAGATATTATATTTTGTAACCGCATGCAGTGCGGAAAAGTTTATTAATATCAAGCGATTTGTATTTATGTGTTTATGAGCTAAGCATAGCAGTTTGTTATTCTGCATTTATAATTTGTTCCATAAAGCATTTATATTACAACATGTAGCTTTTCGTGTAGTCTGTGAACTGCACGACAAGTCCTGAGTGATTCAGTGATGAAGCTTGTGGCTCACATTATTTTATCACTACATTGCGCACAGTTTCCTTGCGTGTTATAGATCCAAGAATTGGTTGTTGCGCTATGGATCTAAGATCTGGTATCAGAGCAAGTTTTATCAGAAGAAATTCAAGAGCAAAAACTCTGTTGAAAAGTGAAAAATGGCTTCTACTTGAAATCTGCAACCTCCCACTTTTACAGTCAAGAATTATGAGATGTGGTCTTTGACGATGAAGGCGTGGTTCTGTTGACGGATGTTTATGACACGCCATCAACGAGAAGGGAAGATTTGGCCCGGGGTTGTCTATTTAACCCTAGTCGTTTGGAATGATCTACCCTGACGGGTTTTATGGCTCCGTTAGCCAACTAAGATGCTAAAATAACTAAAAGAGGTAGAACTACCTAAATATATAATCTTATTAGTTAACACACTCATACGATTACTTAACTAATAGTAATATTATATACAATTACAAAGTTTAACTAAAGCCTTGTGAAAATGATGGTTTAAGCTAATGGATCAAAACAAGATGAAACATAAAAGAAACTATATTTCTACTATAAATGACAAAATGATAAACAAATGAGTGAATAAATTTATAAATGATATAACAATAATGGACAAATCATTTAACGTTTAAATGATGTAATCATTATTAATTTGCAAATCATCAAATCAAATCAAATATAAACTAACTAACCTGACATTGATCAGCGGTACTAAGCTACATTCATCTTTCTGTGTTTGTATAAGCTCCACTTAACCTGTGTAAAGTATAAATCTATGAAAAAAACAAGAACGATACTTCCCAAAACAACTCAAAGAAGTGTTTTATATTCTGGAACAAGTCCATGATAACAGAAAGACAAATAGATTTGATCTCATGTGACTTTAAAGTGTCCAATAGATGAAAGCAAAATAAAGTCCAACTCTCAACAAATGATATTATCAACTACCCAACATCAGATGTAAACTTAAGATGCATAGATAGACGATCAGTCACAGATATTAAAATAACCAAAATATAATGAACCACATAAAGAAAAATATAACATGCAAAATTATATGCAGAACAGTCTAAAGATAGTTCAATACAAATAAAGTTTCATATTCATAAATTATATGAGAAAGAATAATAACATTGCACGGTCTACAAAAGGACAAAATCCAAAGAGTAAAATGCATCCCATATAGTTTCAGTATAATAAGTTCATCACAAGGTCCAAAAGGAATCTCGTAGACCAGTAACTCGCTAGTATTTAAAGAGAACTTTTGGTTGTCCTGTATAACGCTACTTCAACAACATGTCTATTAAGATAAATCTATACTAGAATGATCCAAATGGATATCAGTGGCCACCCACCTTTTCCAACTAGCTCAAAACAGTTTTCTGACAATTTTGACAATTTACTATTTTTAGCAGTTTTTAACTTTTGGAGCCATTTTGAGGGCCTAAATGAAGTTTTTTTGGGATCGAACTTCTGAATGATTACCAAAGTCATGATTAAGTCCCCAAAATGAATCTCATCGACGATACATTTCCAATGGACTATCATACATCGAAAACAGAGATCATATGCAAAAGTTACGACCCTAGGAAGTTGATGTACTAACTTACCCAAACGGGGCCCACATGACTTTTGGCGCTTCATCTCCTAGGGTTAGGTTTTTGGATGTCTAGGGTTTTTGAAATTTTTGTTTATTGTAAAAAGGCCTTCAAAGCCTCATTGTAATCATCTTCTTGCGAATGTGAGTAGCCATCACATCTCTTCTCAGAGATAAGCTGCCACCATTCTAGCGAGTCTTTCATTCTGTATTTTTACAGTCTCTGTACATTTATTTCATTAATAGAAATTGTGTATTACTGTATATCTGTGTTTATGGTTGCATCTCTGATAACTTTCTGTTATATTATTGAATATCTGCAATATCTCTGTGCATTTATTTATTATATCTCCGCTTTCATTTCGTGCCGAAAATAATCTGGATCAGTGGTTTCAGAGTAGGCTTCTCTTGATCATTTTTCAGTGCATGTCCCTGACGAGGTCTGAGTATAGAAAGTTGGGTCTCGAGCTTGTCTCTCTTGAAGAAAATTTCTCTCGCACACCCAAGAAACCCTGAATGACAAAATAAAAGAAAAACGACTGAGAAAACGATCCTATAAGTCTGTTGCTTGAGCAAGCTCTCACGCGACAGAGGGACGAAATGATGGAGAATTTTTCCCACATCTTTCAATCCCTCCCGATAGAATCAAGCACATATTCATCAAATGACCACTTTGGAGACACCTCGCATTTTAAGGTACAAGTTAATTTTGATATTCCTATATTTGAAGGTCAGATAGATGCATATGCCTTATATAAATGGTTAAATCTGTTAGAAGGTTATTTCTTTGTTCACAATTTTTTTGACAGAGAAAAGATCATCTTCGCGCTCCTTAAGGCTCTCCCCCATGTCAAACATTGGTGGGAAAATTACTAGGAGGAAAGTTCCATAGAGGAGTCTGGAATATAATGGGTCAAGCCCACTTGAGATTTTTATGTGGATGCGGTAAATGAACAATATTACCTTGTTGAAAACTATAAGAACCAGTACATGAGATGGAACACACTGCGACAAGAGAGGAGTGAAGTGATTCTGGAGTTCACCAATACCTTCCATACCTTGCGCACCATGCTTGGTATGAAAGAATATGAACGACATTTTGTTTTGAAATACCATGGGGCTCTCTACATAGATACATCCAAACTGAAATGGATTTTCTAGACATCTCATCACTCGATGTTGCTTATTGAAATGTTGTTAAAATCGAGCATAAATTTAAGCACCATAACAAATGGGAGTTTGGGTCTGCAAATCTGCAACAACCAAAGTATTTCCACAAAATCCCTTGGCACAACACCGATGAATGTCGCTCAAAATAGTCATTGGTGGCTAAGATCAAAGACCAGGAGCTGAACCCTAATTCAAGATCTGATTCTGAAAATAGTGGTAAAAGACAGATCATCGACACAGACCCCGCTTCTATTGTCACGACTGTAGTAATTCAACCAGAAGAACCAACAGATCCTGAAGAGGGGGATCACCTTTTTCATTCACAAATGTGGGTGAAGGGGACCTCGCTGCATTTTATTGTTGATAACGGAAGCCATAAAAACCTCATTTCATTAGAGGTTATCAAACAATTGGGATTGTCGACAACACCACACCCACAACCATACAACATAGGGTGGCTTCACCAAGGACGAGATCTTTGTGTCAACCAACAGTGTCGATTTTCATATGACATCCAGCCCTTCAAGGATGAAGTATTATGTGATTTTGCCCCATTGAATGTCTGTGATGTTCTCTTGGGCCAACCATATATGTGGAAGTGCCATGTTGTTTATGAGTCTCGACCTCGTAGTGTCATTGTTTCTATGGGGGGTCATATCTACAGAATACCAGAGGTAGTACCGACTATTTTTCTACCTAAAAAGTGTTGCAATGTAGTATCTCATACTACAAAATTCAGCTTCTTCATAATCTATTCAAAAGGTGAACAAAATGATACTGCAACCACTACAGCCTCGGCCCAAGAACCTTCTATCCAACAGAAGCAGGTCGACAAGATTGTAGAAAACTAAAAATATTCCTTCTCCACAAAAGAATCTCATGTATTCAAATTGGTTAAAAAGGCCTGACCCTTCAATCCACATGTTTTTGATAGCCTTCCACAAATCGAGCAGCGCAACGTCTCCACGCAAGTAGCTCACCAAGATTCAGATTCAGCAAACATTTTTTCCTCTCCTTCGGGCACTCAACGCAATGGAGACCATTGATTCCTAAGGAGGGAGCATGGATCCATATGGATATCAGTGACCACCCACCTTTTCCAACTGGCTCAAAACAATTTTTTGACAATTTTGACAATTTACTATTTTTAGTAGATTTTAACTTCTGGGGCCATTTTGAGGGACTAAATGAAGGTTTTTTGGGATCGAGCTTCTCAATGATAGCCAAAAGCATGATTGAGAACCCAAAAATAATCTCCTCGATGATACCTTCCCAACAGGCTAACATACGCCTAAAACAGAGATCATATGCAAAAGTTACGACCCCGGGAAGTTAATGTACTAACTTACCCAAACGGAGCCCAGACGAATTTTGGTGCTTCATGATGCAGGAGCATCTCCCACATCAAATGAGCCAGTGTGGAAGCAATCAGACAACTGGACAAGCGCCAGCGCAAATTTTGAAATTACCTTGAAGTTGTTGCGCGATCTTAAATGAAGTCATTAAGATGAAGCGCACTTGTATAATGTAAATGGACCTTGAGCGATTGCTCTCATCCTTAATAGGTAGAAGACATTTATAGTAGTTAATGAAGGTAGATAGAATTTAATTCTAAATTAGACTGTTTGAGAGTGCAAGAGGGAAACGGGATATAGACGCCCTCATTGTGTATTGTAACAAGAGGGAAGATTATGAGCATTGCTGAGAAGAGCAAGAGCATGCAGAGAGTTGTGTAAGAACACCCATGTACAGATATTTGAATTAATAGAAGAGTTTGATTCAAATTCATGGTTTTGTGTTGTTCTCTATGTATTGATGCTGAATGATATGCTCATGAATGTTTGCTTCCTATTATACATTTGATTTTATGCTGTGTATGTGATTTCATGTTTGAGTTTGAAGTCTGAGAGGAAGAAAGAATGAGTTTCAATTGTTTCTCTATCTGAGCACAAATTCCTGCAAGGAGTGCAGTCGAAGTGTCCGCAAGGAGTGCATTGACAGAGGGTTCAAATATGGTTGCTTTTGTTCTCATTCTCTCAAAGTGCAGTTGAGCTCAGGAGCCGTGCAAGGAGTGCGCAGGCCAAGCTAAGTTCAGGATTGTGAACCTGAGTGAAGCGTCGAGAGAATGCTGCTGTAGGTGTGCACAGAGTCGAAGATTCAACACTTGGAAGTAGTTGAATGTTTGCCGCAAGGAGTGCGTGCAAGGTTCGTTGAAGGATTCAGAGTTGTAATAAGCTCAAGAAGGATAAAGCCTTCGAATTTGTTGAAGGACAATGTAGAGAAGCTATGCCTTGAAGAGTTAAGAAGGCGTCGTAAGTTTACGCGCAGGTGGACAAGTTCAGCGATAGAGGAACACTTGAGTCATTTTGCAAGTTTCATTAGGAGGAACGGACGGTCGGAAATCTCCTAGGAGAATTCACGAACTCCTATGAGCCATTAGATCTCGTGGAGGAGTATGAAGGTTACAGTGGAAGCGTCGAAGGTTTCAAAGCTCAGGAGGGGTAGGACTGTAGATCTGAGTCACGAGGACTGTCGGATTTACACGTGGAATTATGCATCAGGGTTTCGTGGGTTGTAACTACGTAAACATTGCAGTTGAAATCGCGAAATCGCGAAACGCGATATCCCGACAGTTAAAGGGATAGTGTGGGGCCACAAGGGTCAGAGTGGGAGACAGGTGGCACGAGTTATCGGGGTTTCGTAGCGAGAAGTCCCGAAACATATGCATCAAGATTCGCGATACCGTGAACTCCAAAATACCGATGAGGAGAAGCATTGAATAGTCAAATCGTGCAGCGTCGAAACTTCGCCATATAGGGAATCGGGAGTCAGGGATACAATCTACTCAACATCACGAGTGCCGAAATCATGATAGAGGAAACCCCGATAGGAAAATGTCAGCGTTGATGGGTTGTCGGGTCTCTGGGGTTCGAGAGACCTATGCTCGACTATTGGATCTGCAAAGTCACGAGTTCCGATCTCCCGAGTGAAAAGTAGAGATCGCAGGAGGATTGTTGTGGGTTCAGATTTCTCGATAGGGAGATAGAGGAACATCAAAGTTCTTCGGGCCGAGGAAGAAGGAAAGATCCTGTGAGTGGACGTGCTTGCGAGTGCGACTGCGTCAGTTTGGTATCAGAGCACAGAAAGATTCTTTACTTTCTGTAGCAGAGAAGAGAATTCACTATGTCGCCCAGGAGAAGGGACGTGCAGACACCCGATCCACCAGAGGATAGGGAAATGCCGTGAAGAAGAGGCAGGCATATGACAGATCCAGTTATGGAGAGACAAATGCGTGATCTCTGAGCAAGACTCGAAAACATGGAGACAACGCAAAGACGCACAACTAGTGCAGGGGATCTCAGTGATTCCGAAAGCAAAGTTGAGGCTGAACATGACGAAGTTGTAGTCGAAGATGCATCAAATGAGTGTTTGATCAGAGTTATTGCCAGGATGGGTGCAAGAGCAAAGATGGACATTCTGGTTTATGAGGGAAACTTGGATGCAGAGGAGATTCTAGACTGGATTAGAGCTCTAGATACTTACTTTGATTATGAAGACATCGAAGAGGACAAGAAAGTCAAGCATGTTGTCACAAGATTGAAGGGACATGCAACATTGTGGTGGGATGAACTACAAGCTGACAAACGCTGCAAGGAAAAGCAGAAGATCAAAAGCTGGGACCAAATGATTGCGAAGCTGAAGGCAAAATTCATCCCCAGGGATTATCAAATTACTCTGTTTAGGAGGATGCAGAACCTGAGACAGAAGTTGATGACAGTGAAAGAATACACTGAGGAATTCTACAAACTGAACATCAGGGAAGGTCATCAGGAGAGCGATGATGAGAAGGTTGCCAGATACATGAATGGCTTGAGATATGATATCTAGGATGAGATGAGCATGGTAACCATCCGAACGGTGGAAGATGCTTATCAGATGGCTCTGAAAGCAGAAGAGAAGCTGAGATGAAAGCAGAGTTAGAGGGGCCAAGGTAGAAGTCAGCCCAGAGGCAAGTCAGTTGACCAGGATGGAAACCAGAAGCCCAAGGATGATTGGAAGAAACCTCAGACATGAACTGAGAGAGGTGGAACCTCACAGAGAGGGCCATACGCTGAACAGAGAGGACAACATACTGAGCAAAGAGGAGATTATGCTGATAATAATACTTTTCCTCGTACTAGAGGTAGAGGAAGAGGAAGAGGTGGAGTAATAACATGCTTCACATGCGGGAAGAATGGGCACAAGTCTTACGATTGTCCAGATAAAAAGAAGGAAATTGGAGAAGCTCACATCGCCAAGGCATAGAGGTGGGATGTTGAGGCAAAAGACGTTGAAGGTGGAAGATCACTGATGATGAGAAAAGTCCTTTTGACACCCGAGAAGGAGGTGGAGAGTTCACTCCAAAGGACCAGACTTTTCAGGACTGCTTGCAAGACCAAGGATAGGGTATGCAAGGTCATTGTAGATAGTGGTAGCACGAATAATCTCATATCTACAGAGATGGTAGAGAAGCTAGAGCTGGAGATGACTGATCATCCAAGCCCATACAGAGTTTCGTGGCTACAAAAAGGACACCAGGTAACTATCACTAAACAATGCTTAGTTGAATTTAAGATAGGAGGATATAATGATAAGATCTTATGTGATGTCATTCCTATGGATGTTTGTCATCTATTGCTGGNTCATCTATTGCTGGGTAGACCATGGCAATATGACAGGAATGTGATTCATGATGGGAAAATGAACACATACACCCTGGAGAAGAATGGGAGGACACACATGTTGCTTCCAATAAAGGATAAAGAGGTGAAGCTGAAAGTAAGAAATACAGTACTTCTCATGAGTGGGAAGGAACTCCTTACAGAGGTTAAGAAGAAGGAGGATCCACAGTTCATTGTGGTCAGAAAGCCGAAGATTGTTCTGACTAACACAAGAGTGGATGATTTACCAGAATAAGTTCAGGAACTACTGGAGGAGTTCGCTGACATAATAGTGGAAGAACTACCTCGTTCGTTGCCACCAATCAGAAGTGTGAGTCATCATATTGATCTCATACCAGGAGCCAGTTTTCCAAATAAAGCCGCGTACAGGTTGACGCTGCAAGACAATGAAGAGGTTAAAAGGAAGGTCCAGGATTTGTTGGACAAAGGATTAGTTAGGGAAAGCTTGAGTCCATGTGTTGTTCCAACAGTACTAAGTCTGAAAAGAGACAGAGGCTGGAGGATGTGTACTGATTCAAGGGAAATCAATAAGATAACTATTAGGTACAAATTTCCATTGCCGAGGATGGATGATTTGATGTCCATTGCTTGAGTGGAGCAAAATATTTTTCAAAGATTGATTTGAAAAGCGGTTATCACCAGATCCGCATGAGAGAGGGTGATGAATGGAAGACAACATTCAAAACAAACGAAGGGTTGTATGAATGGCTTGTCATGCCATTTGGCTTAACAAATGTGCCAAGTACCTTCATGAGGTCGATGAACGAAGTCCTGAGGGAGTTCATCGGAAAATTTGTCATTGTGTATTTAGATGACATATTGGTTTACAGTAAGACAGTGGCAGAGCATCTGAAGCATTTGGCTACAGTGATGCAGAAATTACAGTAGGAGAAGCTGTTGATAAACATGAAGAAATCCTCATTTATGAAAACAGAGCTCATTTACATGGGGTTTGTTATTTCTGCAAATGAGTTGAGGATGGATCCGGATAAGGTGGAAGTGATCAAGAATTGGCCATCACCGAAGAATGTATTTGAGGTGAGAAGTTTTCATGGATTGGCTAGTTTCTACCAAAAATTCATCAGGAATTTCAGTGGAATTAACACAACAATGATGGACAAAGTGAAGAAAAGACACAAGTCTTTTCACTGGACTGAAGAGGCTGAGAAGAGTTTTAATCTATTGAAGAGGAATATTACGAAACAACCGGTTTTGGTGTTGCTGGATTTTCAGAAGACATTTCAGGTGAAATGCGATGCAAGTGGATTTCCAATCAGGGTAGTCTTAAGTCAGGAAGACAGGCCGATAGCATATTTCAGAGAGAAGCTGAATGAGGCGAAAGTGAAATACTCCACTTATGACAAGGAGTTCTATGTTATCATTCAGTCACTGAAGAAATGGATGCATTACTTGATCCCGAAGGAGTTTTTCTTGTACAATGATAATCATGCACTGTAGTTTGTGACTCAACAGGAAAAGTTGAATCAGAAACATGTAAAATGGGTTGAGTATATGCAGAATTTCACTTTTGTCATAAAACATATTTCTAGTACTGCTAACAAAGTGGTGGATGCTTTGAGCAGGAAGTGTTTGTTGTTGCAGGAGTTCAAGGTCAAAATGTTAGGTTTTGATGATCTCAGAGACATGTACGCTGAAGATCAGGATTTCAGGGAGGCGTATGAAGCAGCTGAGAATCCAATTCTCAGAGATAGGAGCCAATGGATAGAGTATATGATCTAGGAAGGATTTCTATTCAAGGGTAATCAACTGTGTATTCCGAAATGCTCCATGAGGGAGAATCTGCTGAAGGAAAAACACAGTGGAGGATTGGTAGGACATTTTGGTCACGACAAGACATTCGCAAAACTGAGTGGGGCATATTTTTGGCCGGGAATGTGAGCTGATGTCAAAATATTCGTGGACAGATGCAGAATTTTCTAGCATTCAAAGGGAAGAAAGCAGAATGCAGGGTTTTATCAACCATTGCACATACCAGAGAGAACGTGGGACGCAATTAGCATGGATTTTGTATTGGGGTTGCCAAGAACACAAAGAGGTGTTGATTCAATCTTTGTGGTGGTAGATAGATTTTCCAAAATGGCACACTTCATTCCATGTCAGAAGACCAGTGATGCAACTCACAGTGCGAACCTTTTTTTCATGGAGGTCATTCAACTTCATGGGTTGCTGAGAAGTATAGTTTCGGATCAAGATACTAAGTTCATAGGGCATTTTTGGAGGACCTTATGGAAGAAGCCGGGAACTAACTTGTCGTTTAGTTCATCTTATCATCCTCAGACGGATGGATAGACTGAGGTCGTAAATAGAAGTCTGGGAGACTTACTGAGGAGCTTGGTGACAGAGCACCACAGTCAGTGGGACAGTCTATTGTCGCAGGTAGAGTTTGCGTATAACGACTCAATCAACCGGAGCACAGGGCAAAGTCCATTCCAGGTTGTCTATGGCATGCAGTAGAGAGGAATTTCTGAGTTAAGGGATTCAGAACAAACTACGACTAGGAGCGCTAGTGAAGAAGAATTCGCAGAGGCGATGAAGGAACTTCACAGCCAGGTGAAGGAGCGATTGTAGAATTCAAGTATGGAGTATAAGCGTAGAGTAGATCAGCATAGAAGACAACTTCAATTTGAGGTTGGTGATCTGGTTCTGGCACATTTGGGGAAGGAAAGGTTCCCGAGAGGGACATATAATAAGATAAAAATGAAGAAAATTGGACCATGTAGGGTCTTGAGGAAATTTGTGGCAAACGCTTACAAGATTGAATTACCCGATGGGATCGAAATTTCTCCGATATTCAATATCTCAGATTTGTACCCATATAGAGCTGGAGAAGTAGGAGTTAGGATTGAGCAACCAGAGATCTAGTGGCAAAAGCAGATGCCAGTGGAAGATAAGTCGTAGATAGAGCGCATACTGGATAAAAGAGTAAGTAAGAAGACCAGGCAGAAAGAATACTTTGAGTATCTGGTCAAGTGGAAAGGCCATCCAGTTGAAGATGTCAGCTGGGAGACCGAGGCGGAGATACATAAGCATGAACAGACCGTGCAGGAGCTCATGGACATGAGCCCATGAAAGTTTTCAAGCGAAGGAGTATGATGCAGGAGCATCTCCCACATCAAACGAGCCAGCGCGGAAGCAATCAGATAGCAAGATAAGCGCCGACGCAAATTTTGAAATTACCTTGAAGTTGTTGTGCGAGCTTAAATGAAGTCATTAAGATGAAGTGCACTTATATAATGTAAATGGACCTTGAGCGATTGCTCTCGTCCTTAGTAGGCAGAAGGCATTTATAATAGTTAATGCAGGTAGATAGAATTTAATTCTAGATTAAACTGTTTGAGGGTGCAAGAGGGAAACGGGATATAGACACCCTCATTGTGTATTGTAACAAGAGGGAAGATTATGAGCATTGCTGAGAAGAGCAAGAGCATGCAGAGAGTTGTGTAAGAACACCCATGTACAGATATTTGAATTAATAGAAGAGTTTGATTCAAATTCATGGTTTTGTGTTGTTCTCTGTGTATTGATGTTGAATGATATGCTCATGAATGTTTGCTTCCTATTATACATTTTATTTTATGCTGTGTATGTGATTTCATGTTTGAGTTTGAAGTCTGAGAGGAAGAAAGAATGAGTTTCAATTGTTTCTCTATCTGAGTACAAATTCCTGCAAGGAGTGCGGTCGAAGTGTCCGCAAGGAGTGCGTTGACAGAGGGTTCAGATAGGGTTTCTTTTGTTCTCATTCTCTCAAAGTGCAGTTGAGCTCAGGAGCCATGCAAGGAGTGAGCAGGCCAATATCAGTTCAAGATTGTGAACCTGAGTGAAACGTCGAGAGACTGTTGCTGCAGGTGTACACAGAGTCGAAGATTCAACACTTGGAAGTAGTTGAATGTTTTCCGCAAGGAGTGCATGCAAGGTTCATTGAAGGATTCAGAGTTGTAAGAAGCTCAGGAAGGATAAAGAATTCGAATTTTTTGAAGGAAAGTGCAGAGAAGTTCTACCTTGAAGAGTTAAGCAGGCGCCATAAGTTTACGCGCAGGTGGACAAGTTTCACGATAGCGAAACACTTGAGTCATTTCGCAGGTTTCATTAGGACGAACGGATGGTCGGAATTCTCCTAGGAGAATTCACGAACTCTCATGAACCGTTAGATCTCGCAGAGGAGAAGGAAGGTTACAGTGGAAGCGTTGAAGGTTTCAAAGCTCAGGAGGGGCAGGACCGTAGATCCGAGTCACGAGGACTATCGGATTTACACGTGGAATTGTGCATCGGGGTTTCACAAGGGTCAGAGTGGGAGATAGGTGGCACGAGTTATCAGGGTTTTGTAGCGAGAAGGCCTGAAACATATGCATCAGGATTTGCAATACTGCGAACTCCGAAATACCGATGAGGAGAAGCGTTGAATAGTCAACTCGCGCGGCGTTGGAACTTTTCCATATCGGGAATCGAGAGTCGGGGATACAAGCTACTTGACATCGCGAGTGCTAGAATCGCGATAGAGGAAACCCCGATAGGAAAAGTTCAGCGTTGACTGGTTGTCAGGTCTCGGGGGTTCGAGAGACCTACGCTTGACTACTAGATCCGCGAAGTCGCGAGTTTCGATCTCCCGAGTGCAAAGCGGAGATCGCATGAGGATTGCTGTGGGTGCAGATTTCTCGATAGGGAGATAGAGGAACATCAAATTTCTTTGGGCTGAGGAACAAGGAAAGATCCTGTGAGTAGACGTGCTTGCAAGCGTGACTGCGTCACTTCATATCCTAGGGTTAGGTTTTTGGATGTCTACAGTTTTTAACATTCTTGTTTATTGTAAAAAGGCCTTTAGAGCCTTATTGTAATCATATTCTTGCGAATGTGAGTATCCATCACATCTCTTCTCAGAGATAAGCTGTCACCATTCTAGCGAGTCTTTCACTCTATATTTTTACAGTCTTTGTACATTTCTTTCATTAATGGAAATCATGTATTACTGTATATCTATGTTTATGGTTGCATCTTTGATACATTTATGTTATATTATTGAATATCTGCGATATCTCTCTAAATTTCTTTATTATATCTTCGCTCTCATTTCGTGCCAAAAATAATCTGGATCACAAAAGATTGTATAATTCTAAGATTGTGACAATGCCAGGATAAAAATCACTTTGACTCACAATTTAAATCTTATTTAATATGCAAAAAGAACAACTTTCAAATCATGATCCATAGTGAAGATATAATAGATTAATCGACAATAAGAAAAATCTCAATTGAACAATTATATCTTTATAAATATGAATTACATGAATAAACTCAATATAATACAAGATTTGTATGAAAGCAATACAATCACCAAGATCACGATAATTGGGATAATAAACTCTTAAAGATTGAAAAAATTATTACATAAATGATAGCAATTAACCATGTATTGATAAAATAGAGTAAAGCTAATATAAATCAATGCATAATCAATTATTCAAAGAATATGAAGATATTATAATGAAAACCAAATCATTTTACTCATAGGAAAAACACCATTAAACAATCTAAAATTTCATATTCTTCTTTAAAAATTCTCGTCCATTCTCCCAAAATTCCAACCATTCGTTACTCCATTTGAAAAGAAAAAAGTTTACAAAATAAATAATATACAAAAAAAAAGGATAAAGATCCTCCTTTGAATTTCTTAAATCACTTAGGGTCTGAACTTTCTCATATATTTATGTAAAGAATGAACAGTCTGGGCATTACTAATAATTTCCGCCACTTGAAATTTCCCTTATAAAGAGATGCAAATATCTCTCAAATCGTGCATTTGTTTGGGAAAAAGCTCACTAGAAATCTAAATGGGTCCATTATGTAGATGGGTTTTCAACTATTTCTTTATATTCATTATGTTTTGTCTATAATTAGTCTCATAAAATCATCTGTCTGTTCTTGAAGGCATGTCCAAATCTTATCTATTGTTTCTCATAAATTGTTTGCAGCAATCCAATATTATTTTTGGATCAAGTATCTTGAACGTATTTAGATAATAA
Source organism: Picea sitchensis (assembly GCA_010110895.2). NCBI lineage: Eukaryota > Viridiplantae > Streptophyta > Pinopsida > Pinales > Pinaceae > Picea > Picea sitchensis. Next base: position 33,396 of record SNQJ01S0044534.1, on the reverse strand, counting down.
AATCAAGCCATGATCAGATTCATACCAAAAACCTGATAATATAAACCTGTGAAACAAAAAGAAACCAAATTAATAACCTAAAAATTGTGAATAAAACAAAATCTAGAACAATAAAATTAAAATGAATTTAAACTAACTATAAGTTCTAAAAAAATATTGTTTATATTTTTCTGGATTTATATGATCTTAAAATTATAGAAGCTTCAAGTTGATGGAGAGGAGAAAAATATTGAT
>SNQJ01S0044534.1:20184-31504 GCA_010110895.2 Picea sitchensis | reverse complement strand
ACACAAAACAAACCGAATCAGATTTTATTAATGGGATTCAAAATCAGAAGTATATCAAAATAGAAAAATCTCACTTTTAAAAAAAAATTGACCAAAAAGAAAACCAGGCCAACCTCTCATAGAGAAAGAGGATAAAAAGGAAGAACAACAAAGTTCATAGTTTTGCATATAGGAAGGTTCTTTTCTTAAGATAGTCATGCATGATACATCATTTTGACCAAGCTTATTATTAAAAGTTGCAGAAAAATCCTTAACCAGGATGAGTGCAATTACGTGCAGTGGTAAGCTATGTTTGTTAGGGTAAAACTAAGATCAAATACCTAATATCTTTATTAATGCTTCATAATATCTGAAATCATTGCATGATGCTGCCAAGTTTTGAAAAAGAAACATTTAATCAAGACAGTTGTGAAAAGGGAAAAAAAAGGAATTCAAAGAAGACTTCCCTTACAACATTCAACTGATGGTTCTCTTTGCATAGCCACGTGCCTTCATAACTGCATTATTCAAAAGAAAAAAGTGAAAAGTCAAGAAAAACCCAAAAGGACTCTGTTCCTACACCTATTCTAACTTCTACATAGATCAAAACACTAGATAAAATCGTATTTCCAGTGCAACCACAAGAGCATCTTCAATCTTGCAAGGCATAGAAAGTCGAAAATCAGAATAAAATAACGGAGTATTTGCAGATACAAAACAAATGTGTCATGCTTACCTCCTATATATTCATTTAAAGACAAAGAAATCAAGACCTTACCATTCTTTTGAAACTTCTTGATGCATGAATCCTCCATCCATTTTGCAATCTTGTCGTGATATGGGTTATAATGTCATGGAAGAATGCAAGTAAGTTTGAAAAACTTGTCAATATTATGGGGACCTAAGAAAAACATCATCCAAGGCCGAAGTGCCCCATCCTCTTGATAATTCTCCAAGTGTTCATCAATTTCTTCACACGGAGGACCTAAAAAAATCATGTCATGCTTACCTCCAAGATATTTAGGTAGAAACAAAGAAAGAACAACTTTATCTTTATTATGAAGATTTTTTACATATGAATCCTCAAGCCATTCTAAGATCCTATCAAAAAAATTAGGATGCAAACTATGACTTTGACGAACTAGATCTGTCAATGGGGAACACATCATAAGAGGATTCATGACATCAATTAAATTACTGGTTTGAACATTTCATTTAATGAGATGGATTGTTCAAAACACGAAGCATAATCATTAAAATTCGAACTAACCAAAGAATGAATATGCAATGTAGAATATTTGATCTCCATGAGAATGAGTGCATTGTGTTTTTCAAAAATAAATCGTGTAAAATCATCTTGCAACATGTTTTTTTTCCATGCGAGTGATAAAAGTGAAAGAGCATCAAATCTGACTTCATAAATGTTATGTTCGAAATTAATTTCACCAAATCTTGGCATATCTAAAATATTTGATTGTGATGGAAAAGAGTAAGATACCGTGGGTAAAGTATCATGTCCACCAGAGTCTAAGAAGATATCAAGATATAAAGAGTAAAATGGATAAAAAATGAGCACATGAAAAGAATCTCTTGAGCTATGATATTTAACAATGGTATTCTCAAGACATTCCTCTTCACTTTCCTTAAAACTTTCACTATGTTTTGGTGATAAATCCTTCAACATAATATGATCATATAAACTTGCCTCATGTATGATAGAAAATTCAAAACCCTCATGACAAACATCTAATCTTCCCCGTGGATAAGGTATGATTTGTGGATTAATGTTTAAGGTTTCTTATTCAAATTACAGATTTACACCTCTAATTAGTTTCATAGGAATGTTAGAATACTTAAGATCATTTTGATCACCTAAGTGTTCTTCAATAATTGAATTTAAGTACTGATTAGAGAAAGAGTTAGAAGAATATGGACATTCACCTTGACCCAACATCAAATATTCTTCCACGATGGCCGAGGACTGAATATACAATGATTCAAAGGAAAAACCAGTTTGATTGTCAGTAATAACCTTTTCAATAGTTTCTACCTCCCTTGCATGTTTAAAATTTTCAGATGGATTCCTCTCATCCTGCAAACAAAATTCTTCTCTCTATTGAGTGATAGGATTTGTAATTGTTTCATCATTTGTGATTGAAAATGGTTGGATGAAAAGGGAACAAACATCAAAGAGGAGGTTTAGTACAAATGACATGTCATCAAGTTGAAACTTATAGAGAACATGATGGATGCTTGTTAAAAATACCTCTGAATATGAATTGTCATTGATTAATAAAGCCTGAAATTCTTCACATAATTAATTGTAATCATAGATATCAAAAGCATCTAGAAATTCCTCCACAAATTGAAACCAATCAATAATGTGATATGCTAGAAAAGACTCAAACCAATGTTTAATCCATCCCCTTAGAGTAAAATCGAACAATCTGCATAAAACCTTTAAATCAGATATATCATGCTTGATGCATTTACACCAAAACTTGTTAAGATGATATTTTGCAGATACATCCCCCCCACCATCAAATGTGAGTTTCGACAAGAGAGAGACTGTCTCGTTGGGAATATCAGGTAATGAGAAGTGGAAAGCATGTTCAACACAGCGATTTGGGGAGCCATGGAGAATTAAATACATTCAAAACAAAGACTCCTGCAAGGTCAGCTTGTCAATCTAGCGTGCCTTCTAGTGCATTTCAAGATGACACAGAAGAAAAATTTATAAATACGGAATTATGATAGGCTGAGGGGTAAAAAATTTAATCATTAAATTTACCTCGACCCTCCTTCTACTGCCATTTGTTGATGGGTGTTTATGACACACCATCAATGAGAAGGGAATATCCAGTCCGAGGTTGTCTATTAAACCCAAGCCATTTGGAATGATCTACCGTGATGGGTTTTATGGCTCTGTTAGCCAACTAAGATGCTAAAATAAATAAAAGAGGTATAACTACCTAAATATATAATCCTATCAGTTAACACACTCATACGATTACTTAACTAATAGTAATATTTTATACAGTTACAAGGTTTAACTAAAGCCTTTTGGAAATGATGGTTTAAACTAATGGATCAAAACAAGATGAAAAATAAAGGAAACTATTTTTGTGCTATAAATGACAAAATGATAAACAAATGAGTGAATAATATTATAAATGATATAAGGATAATGGACAAATCATTTAACGTTAAAATGAAGTAATCATTATTCAATCGCAAATCAACAAATCAAATAAAATATAAACTAACCTGACGTTGATAAAAAATACTAAGCTAGATTCATCTTTTTGTGTTTGTATAAGATATACTTAACCTGTGTCAAGTATAAATCTATGAAAAAATCAAGAATGATACTTCTTGAAACAACTCAAAGAAGTCTTTTATATTCTAGAACAAGTCTATGATAATAGAAAGACAAATAGATTTGATTTCATGTGACTTTAAAGTGTCCAATAGACAAAAGAAAAATAAAGCCCAACAATCATCAAATGGTATTACCAACTACCCAACATTAGATGTAAACTCAAGATGCATAGATAGACGATTGGTCACAGATATTAAAAGAACCAAAATATAATGAACCATGTAAAGAAAAACATAACATGAAAAATTATATGCAGAACAGTCTAAAGCTAGTTCAATACAAATAAAGTTTCATATTCATAAATTATATAAGAAACAATAATAACATTGCATAGTCTACAAAAGGACAAAATCCAAAGAGTAAACTTTATCGCTCATAGTTTCTGTATAATAAGTTCATCATAAGGTCCAAAAGGAATCCCACAGACCAGTAACTCGTATGTATTTAAAGAGAACTTTTGGTTGTCCTGTATAACGCTGCTTCAACAACCTGTCTGTTAAGAGAAATCTATAGTAGAAGGTTGTATAATTCTAATATTATGACAATGTCAAGATAAAAATCACGCTGACTAGCAATTTAAATCTTATTTAAAATGCAGAAAGAAAAACTTTCAAATCATGACCCTTAGTGAAGATATAATATATTAATCGACAATAAGAAAAATGTCAATTGAACAATTATATCTTTACAAATATATATTACATGAATAAACTCAATATAATACAAGATTTGTATCAAAGTAATACAATCACCAAGATCAATATAATTGGGATAATAAACTCTTAAAGTTTGAAAAAATTAATACATAAATGATAGCAATTAACCATGTATTGATAAAACAGACTAAAACTAATTTAAATCAATTCATAATCAATTACTCAAAGAATATGAAGATATTATAATGAAAACAAAACCATTTTACTCGCAAGACAAAATCCATTAAGCAATCTCGAATTTCATATTCTTCTTCGAAAATACTCGTCCATTATCTCAAAATTCCAACCATTAGTTACTCCATTTGAAAAGAAAAAAGTTTACAAAATAAATAATATACAAAAAAGAAAGGATAAAAATCCTCCTCTTAATTTCTTGGATCACTTAGGCTCTAAACTTTCTCCTATATCTATGCAATCAATGAACAGTCTGGGCATCACTAATAATTTCTGCCACTTGAAATTTCCCTCGTAAAGAGACACAAATATCTCTCAAATCGTGCATTTGTTTGGGAAAAAACTCACGAGTAAGCTAAATGGGTCCATTCTGCAGATGTTTTTTTAACCGTTTATTCAAATTCTTTACGATTTGGCTCCCATCAGTCCCAGAAAATCGTCTTTCTTTTCTTGAACGCATTTTCAAATCTTATCTATTGTTGCTCATAAATTATTTGTAGTAATCCAATATTAGTTTTTGACCAATTATCTTGAACGTATTTAGATAATAAAATCAATACAAGATCAAATCCGTACAAAATACTGATAATAGAAACCCGTGAAACAAAAAGAAACCAAATTAATAACCCAAAAATTGTGAATAAAACAAAATCTAAAACAATAAAATTAAAAAGAATTTAAACTAACTATAAGTTCTAAACAAATATTGTTTATATTTTCCTAGATTTATATGATCTTAAAATTGTAGAAGCTTCAAGTTGATGGAGAGGAGAAAAATATTAATTTTGGATTTTTACAAAATCAAACAAATGATAGATAAAAAAAAAAAATTTAATGAGATGCAAAATGACAAAATAATTTAATTAATTAAACCTACCATGTGATTTTGTAAAAATGATTGCTAATGAGAAAAATATTAAAACATAATCATGATTTAAACAAAAGTAAATAGTTGATAAAAATTAATGTTTTCGTTTAAATTAAGATTTCTATGTTTGTCTCTCCCTCATTCAAATTTGATCAAATGTGAACAAATGTCATAGAAAATATATGTCGCAATAAATGTTCTTCCTATAAAATCATTGTTATTAATCCATGTCTTCAAGAAATACATGCTCATGGTAGATAAATTCAATAAGGAATAGGTAATAACAAACTCTCAAATTATGAAGCTCGTCCATCAACATCAGAACCCAGTAGAAAGAAAAATGAAATGGAATTTTAATTTCATGAAATTCAAAAAAAATAAAAGAATATAAAATCAAACCAACCTCGAAACAAAGAAAACCAATACCAATCCAATCAAGTCAAAGGAAAAAAAACCAAAGAATCCAAGTAAAATTTCGAGGGACACTAGATTTTGATTAAAAATAAAGAAGGGGGTTGTTGGGGCTCAACTGGTTCCTAGGTCAATATGTATGGAAGATAGTTGAGAATGGTTATTTGGAACCAATAGATTAGGAAACATACAATTCCCTCACACAAGTTGAGAAGGATGTCTTGAAAGATGAAATAAAGAAGGATGGACAGGCATTATTTTACATACATCAAGCCATGCATAAGAACATACTTCCAAGAGTTGCATCAACAAACCTAGCCAAGGAAGCATGAGAATATCGCAAACCTCTTATCAAGGTATGGATAAAGTAAAGACTTCAAGACTACATATTCTTAGAAGAGATTTTGAAACTTTGTTAATGAAAGATTCAGATTCAGTAGATGGTTTTTATACCCATGTTATTGGACTGATAAATCAGATTAAGTCTCATGGTGAAACAATAGAAGACAAAAAATTTGTTGAGAAGGTACTTAGGAGTCTTCCTCCTAAATTTGATACCCTTGTTATTACTCTAGAGGAGAACAAAGAATTGAGTCAGTTCAATCTCGATGAACTACAAGCTTTCCTCATCAATTGTGAACATAGTCTGAATAGGTCAAGTATGTCATTAGAGAACTCATTTTCCATGCAGTCATCTATAATCCATGGAAGAGGAAGGGGGACAACTAACTCTAGAGGCAGAGGAAGAAGTTTTGTCAGAGGTGGACGCAATAACAGTCCTGTAGATACTGGTGGAAGAGGTCCAAACCCAAGTACCAGTCAACCAAGTGGTCAGAGAATTGAAAAATCAAAGATTCAATGCGATTGCTACAAAAAGTATAGACATTATGCATATGAGTGTAGAAAGATACAGTATAATCAGAACAAGTAAAGTCAAGATTAGTCAAACAACACAAATAGCCAAACTTATCTTATGTTTATGACGTGCATTGTAGAAATACATATAGTCTCACCAGTTGGATGTAATCTTTCTCAAGCAAGTCCATGTGACATATCCTATTTAGTTTCAGGCTGCAGTAACCACATGACATGAAACATAAAATTGTTTTCTAATTTGGATGAGTCAGTCCAAACCAAGGTTACACTTGGAACAAATATCCAAGTCACTGTCTTAGGCAAAGACAATATAAATATTTTAACTAAGCAAGGAGAACATAAAGTTATGTTTGATGTATATTGTGTTTCTAATCTAAAGCATAATCTAATGAGCACATGAAAACTGTTACAAAAAGGATATAGAATCTACATGGAAGATAATCACTATGTGATCATGGATAAATGCCCAAGCGATCTACTTATAGAAAAAATCTAGATGACAAGTAACAAGATCTTACCATTGACATTGAATTCAATCAAGAAGAAAAATACAGCACAAGCTAATGGTAAAGAAAAATGTGTGCAGTCAGACACTGCATTTAGAGCAGAAAGTGCACACAGTACTAATGAAGAAAATAGTGCACACAATATCAAGAAAGGAGAAAATGGCGCATAAAAGAAGGCAACACTTCAATAGGATGATTTTTGGTTATGGAATTTCAGATTTGGACATTTGAACTTTGGAGGTCTAAAGATTCTACACACAAAGAATATGGTAAAATATTTTCCATTGATTGAAAAACCAGAAAGGATATTTGAAGGCTTCATATTTGGAAAGCAACATAGAGAATCACTTCCAGTTGGAAAGTCTTACAAAGAAAAACATCAACTAGAAATAGTACATTCAAACATTTTTTGACCAATGCAAACAACATTCATAGGAGGCAGTACATATTTCTAGCATTCATTGATGATTTTTCAAGAAAGACATGGATTTATTTCCTAAAGAATAAATCTAACGCATTGGGTCGTTTTCAGAAGTTTTAATTACTTGTAGAGAAAAAGAGTGTCTATTACATCACGTGTCTAAGAACTGATAGAGGAGGAGAATACATTTCAATAGAATTTTATAACTTTTGTAAATTTCATGGCATCTACAAGCAGTTTACCGAGCGATATACACCACAACAAAATGGTGTCGCAGAAAGAAAGAACAGAACCATTATGGAAATGGTGCGTAGTATGTTGCTAGACAAAAATTTGTCAAATGAGTAATGGGTTGAGGCAGTAGAAAATGCAGTCTACATGTTGAACAGATGTTCGACAAAGAGTGTGAAGAATAAAGTTCCTCAAGAAACCTAGATAGGATTGAAGCACAATGTGGCGCACTTAAAAGTTTTTGTTTGTGTTGCATACACACATGTTTTAGATGAGCTGAGAAGAAAGTGGGACAACAAAGGACAAAAATGTATACTTGTTGGTTATTTTGAAGAAACAAAAGGATACAAGTTGTATGACCCTATCGCAAGGAAACTCATAATCAACCACACTGTTTAGTTTGTGGAGAATGAAGAATAGGAGTGAATCATAGAAAAGACAGTAAAAAATATTGATGCAATGGAGCTTGATGACACGAAACATGAAATGGTTAAAGCACCATGCACAAGTCAGTGCGCAGTCCCTTCTACACCTTGCATTTCAATGCAAATCACTGTGCAGAAAACTCCAATAAGGAAAATAGGTGCATAGTCTACACCTAGAGTGAAACAAACATAAGCAAGCAGTCTGAGTAGTTCTACATCCCCAAATCCAAATTTAGCAAGTATGTTACCAAGGAATACAACAAGTCTGTACGACATCTATAATGAAGATGCAACAAATTCATTTTCAATTTTTTCTCTATTTTCACAAACAAATGATCCATTAACCTTTGAAGAAGCAGTTAAAGATGATGTATGGGAACAAGCCATGGATCAAGAAATTAGATAAATAGAGAACAATCAGACATGGAAATTGGTAGATGTACTCGAAGATAAGGATTTTATAAGTGTCAAGTGGATTTATAAAACCAATAAAGATGCAAAAGGAAAAGTGTAGAAGCAGAAGGAAAGGTTAGTTGCAAGAGGTTTTACACAACAACCTGGAATTGATTTCAATGAAACATTTGCACCATTTGCGCAGATGGACATAGTTAGAACTATGTTAGCCATTGTCGCACAGTACAAGTGGCAAGTTTATCATATGGATGTAAAGTCAACATTTTTGAATGGAAACTTAGAAGAAGAAGTATATGTGGAAAAACCACAAGGTTATGAGGTTTGTAACATCCCGATCTATTGAACACAATTTTATCGACTTATTATTTGAGGACACTTGCATACAAGTGATCCGTTTATGGTGCATTGTGATTTTTTTCAATTATGGATTATACATGATGATGATGATGATGATGATGATGATGATGGTGTGTTGTGACTTATTGTTATTTCATATATATGTATTGACAGATGTTATTGATGATTTAATATGAGTGTGCAGGGCACATGAGAGATTATGGATGTTGATGGCATCAACAAACCTCCTTGGACTCCAGATTGAGTCTGGGAGTGGAATATATTTGGTTTGAGTATTTCATTTTACACATATGTGACATATGCTTGATTATAGTATGATTATATATATGGATCATTAAAATTGTTTTGTTAATGGATGCAGGCTAACGATGCTTGCTAATATGACTCACATAAGAAGTAAAGGGGCCATGCATAGAAACTAGACATTGAGGGAGAGGTGTGGTAGAGTCCCTGACACAACCTACTAGCACTCCCGCCATGGCTCGAATTGTAGTCTAATGATTACCTAGTTCGATAGGTCCACGATGTCGCGAGGGAGAACTGAGACAGTCACTCATGAAGATTTCTAAGGGACGCACAATAAGAAATATTCTTTATTCATAGAATCACTTAGTCTCTCACAAGGTCGACCGAGTGGAGTGTTGAATCCAAAGGTTGGACAAACTACAAAAATGAGTCAAAGGTGAGTGGCACCCTTGGAGTATGGAGGTGCATCCTGAAGAGCATGTCGCAGAATTAAAAACTTGAGTCAATAAATCTAGGTGGCCTAGAAAACATTGAATTGATTAGACATTGACAGATTTAAAATAATTAATTAAAGTGTGAATTTATTAATTATAAATTCCAATAAAAGCCTAAGCCTATTCTAAGACTAAGCCTAACTCTAAGTTAGGATTAGGGGACTAAAATAAAATGTTAAATAGATTAAAATATTATAGATAAATCAATCTAAAAAAAAAGTGAGATAAATCTAAAGATTTGATAGAATGCACATGTGTGAAAGAAACTATTAAAAGAAAATTTTAAAATAAGAAATAAATAAAGTATGAAAGAATAGGTGTACACATAGGATGGCATCTAGAGCCTAGATAGAACTAGTATAACTAGAAGCAAACTCATATTCAAACTCTAACTAATATTTAGTTAGGAGACACTCATTAAATGAGAATTTGGGGGATAAAGAGACAACTAAGAGAAAAAATAGGAATACATTGGGGAATGTGAGGGAAATTGACTTTTTAATTAAAATAAAATTGGTAATTACTTGTGCAACTTGGAGAGAGCATGTCAAGTGTGAGGGTAAATAATCATAATTTATTTAATTAAAAAGATAATTAATTATGCATGTGGACATGTGTTAGTGAGGAAATTTGTATAAAACAAATGGTGTTGATCAGAAAAATATCATATTCATTATTGGAAAAGTTATGTTGCCAAAATTATTTGACTATGTTTTACTTGTGAGAGTTGGGATACCAAGCTTGACATAGAGTGGTGGATCTACCTTGCGAAGAAATCTTGGAGTTATAGTATTTCTCATGTGTGTGTGTGTGGCCCCTTTGTGGCTCGGGGGGCTAAGGGGGAAGAAGAGTGCCCCTAGTGTTGGCTAGGAGGTACTGGTGAAGTCTTCGTAATTAGAAAGTTGGAGTAAGGAGGATTGCAATTGGTTGACGAACATCATCTACTCTCAATCTTCATTGGTTCCAGTATTTTATTTCTAAAGTTGTTAGTGTAGAAAGACTGATTTTTGTAGATTGAATGTTTGAGATTTCATTTCAAACAATTGTAATTATAAATTTTTAATTAATAATTTCCTTGAGGATTTATGAAGTGATCTTGCTTAAATATCTTGGGTTTGTTGTCATTTATTTCAGCTCAGAATTCATAGAAAATGTATGTTTTTATTGCCAATTTAGTCGTAGTTCCCAATTTATAAAATGTGTATGTATACTTCAAGACATTTACATTTCTGGGAATTACTTCTATTATAAAAATATCCGAGTATGTAATTCGTGGTTGAACATCACATTTTTTATTGCTTCCGAAAATGACATTGTATTTCACGGCTAAATAAAATGATAGTATTAAATTTAGAGTTTTCTTTCAAATGTTGCCAATCAATTTACAGATTGGTATTTTGGGAAATCTTATGGTTGTTGTGTTTTAGATACTACTCTTTTTATGTAAATGGAATTTAATTTACCAAAATGGAACTCATAACAGTCAATTGAGCGTTATCAATTTCTTCCACCTCTTAGAAACTTCGAACCTCTTTATGTTCGTTGCCTTCGATTACTTATCAAAATTTTAAACTTTATTTGTCTGTTAAGAACCAAATATCAATATAGCATAGAAAATCCTTAGAAAAAGTACTCCATCCCTTGAAAAAGAGATAATTTTAGGTAATAAGCCTCTTTGAGGGGGAAACCTCCTTTTACCCAATTAAATGTTCAAGTACAAGATGATTCAAAATGAAAATGTCTCCTTGGTATATATAGGAGACTAGGAGGCATAATTACAACTAATGGCCTAAAGCCGACATAAATAAAATAACATTACT
>SNQJ01S0044533.1:66242-78971 GCA_010110895.2 Picea sitchensis | reverse complement strand
ATACTAGGTGCAAGCCAAAGAAAGGAGGAATACTCGATTTGAAAGAATTTCCACCTACAACCTTTGTGATGGTGTAAGGCCCATATCAGAGTGGTCTAAGCTTATTGTGAGGGATCCTAAGGCACTATTTCTTCAAATGAAACCATATGTTGTCACCAAATTGAAACTTGTGTGGAACCCGATGCAGGTCATGTCGCTCCTTGTACTTGAAATTGACATTCTACAAGATAACATGAGCCTATTATTGGTGGTGTTGGATCCACTCAAAAAATTTGAGTACTTGATCCAAGAAGATATCGGTGGCCACACACCTATTCCAATTGGCTCATCTTGGAATTTTTCCATTTTTGTAGTTTTTTCCTAGTTTTTGGGTCTTGAACTTTTGGGGCCGTTTTGAGGCCCTAAACAACGTTTTTAGGGATAACAATAGTTAAATTGTAGGGAAAATCACAATTTGATGGCATAGTGTGTATTCCTCGGATATACCTTTCCAATGGGATATCGTTCTCCTAAAACAGATATCGTATGAAAAAGTTACGACCCCGGGAAGTTGATATACTAACTTACCCCAAAGGAACCCATGTGACTTTTGGCGCCTCATCTCCTAGGGTTAGGTTTTTGGATTTATAGGGTTTTGTAATTAATGTTTATTGTAAAAATTATTTCAGAGCCTCGTTGTAATTATCTTCTTGCGAATGAGCATAGCCTTCACATCTCTTCTCAGAGATAAGTCGCCACCATTCTAGAAAGCTTGTTTTCAGTCTGCATTTTACAGTTTCAACATTTTTCTTTATTGAATAGAAGACAGTTTTATTGTATATCTATTATTGTTCCTTTTGTCTTTGTGTTAATAATAATAATAATAATAATTTGTTTTCATTTCGTTATGCTCATAAAATTTGGATCAGTGGTATTAGAGCAATCTTCTCCTTGTCGTTCTTAGTGCATGTCCATGACGATGTCAGGGTAAAAAGAGTTGGGTCTCGAGCTTTCTTCTCTTGAGGAAAAACTATCTCACATGCCCAAGTGAACTTCCATGGTGAGATAAAATAAATACGATGAGACATGAGATCCTTTCAAATTGTTTCTCAAGGAATCCCTCGCGCAACAGATGAACAAGGAGATGGATAATTATGCGCAAATACTTCGGCGACTACCAATAGGCGAGACATATTCCTCGAGCCGAGGTGCTACCCCCTTTAAGGTATATATAAAATTTGATATTCCTATACTTGAAGGTCAGATAGATGCAGATTTTGTAGATAAATGGTTGAATCTACTAAAAGGGTGTTTTTTTTCCATAATTTTTTAAATAGAGAAAATATTACTTTTGTGCTCCCCAAAGTCGTCCCCCATGTGAAAGATTGGTGGGATACTTTCTATGATCAAAATGAAAAAAAGGAACCCTCATTATTTATAGTCACACTCACCTGGGAGTCCTTCATGGGTGCTACTAAGGAACAATACTACCCTATTGGAAGTTATGACGACCTGTATACAAAATGGACCACACTGCGGTAGGAAAGGGACCAAGTACTGCCAGAGTTCACAAATATCTTCCATACCTTACTTACCAAGATGGGTATCAAATATTTTGAGTGACATCTAGTGCTCAAGTATCATGGTGGTTTTCATAGATACATTCAGGCTAAAATGGAGTTTCTGGACATCTCATCCTTAGGTGCAACCTATCAATATGCCATCAAAATCGAGAAGAAGCTTAAACAAAAGATGTGGAAGTTTGGGTCTGGGAACCTCTCACAATAGAAGTACGCCAAGGGAATCCCCAACCCATAGAACAAAGGAAAAAACAAATATGCATAGCCTCATGACAACCAATCTAAGCTGTAAGAAAAGAATGAAAACATAAAGATGAAGAAAGATACCGAGAAGTGGTGTGACTTTCATAAGAGCCCTTGGAATAACACTGTTGATTTCCACTTGAAGAAATCATTGGCGATTGAGGTGAAAGCCTCTGAATAAGATGTGGGTTATGACTCTAAGACATAACCAAAAAGGGGAGATAGATCATTGACGTGGAACCCAGTGTTGGCACAGGGGCAGACCCAGGATTCAATGCTTCAAAATTGCACCAACAAAACCCTAACTACTGACCCTTTCGGCAACACCTACAAAGTAGATGAAGTCTCACCTGAGGTAGAGGCAGGGGGGTTGTAGGAATCAAGTGTCTACAACCTGGCTGGGACACAGATCTGTGATCAAAATACTTAACAAAGTACTTATCCAATAACATTCATTAGTCTTTAACCCCTTTAATCACATCGCATGTTAAAACCTTAGCTATAAATTAGCGTAGTAGTAATCACGATCCAATACATTCAAGCACTTAGCACATAAAAATAGATCAGATCTAGAATTCATTCAAATTATTAAGCACTAAGCTACTACATCAGATGCATATAACATACATAAAGGTTACAGCACTAAAAAATTACAAGAAGAACACAACACAAAGCATATAACATAGGATATATGTGGTTCACCCCAGTGTGGGGCTATGCCCACCAACTCTTCTTCTTCTTTATTAAATTCTTCCAATATTCTTACATGCACAAAGCCACAAAGCCAACTCCGCATAGGATAGGACATCTATGCGTACCTCACCAGATCCTCCTTCTCCGAGCTTGGCACAACACAAATCTTTCTTACAATCACTTGCACTTAGCTTTGCAAGTTCTCAACAAACTATGCACTAAGCCAACTAGTCATGCACTAAGCCAATTTGATCACGTAGATCCAACTACTAGGTCCCCAAAACTTCACACCTACTTACATCAGCTAGATACTTATTTATACATTACAAAAGGGGCCTAAACATGGGTAAAACCCATGGGCAGACATCCCATACATGTTATATAAACCTGAACATCCCAAAAATCCCGCAAAAGGGGGTGAGATCTCGTGATCTCCGCTTCTCTTGGGTGCTCCGTCTTCGACCAGCCTGTCACGGTCCCAAAATTGGTCAAAAATGACCAAGGTTCTCCAAAACTTGGTCAAGGGCCAACAAGCCCCCAACACTCACCTGTGACTCATCCCGAGTCACTTTGATATGGGAAATTCTTCTTCGAAGGCCTCGATCTTGGCTTGATCTTCCTCGACCTGCTACTTCACCAAAGCCTCCTGTTTGATGAACTCCTAAATGAATGTCTCAGTGACAGGCCTTTCCAAGTGTTATTCCACTGTGGTGACCACTTGTTCCAGCTATGCACCTCATCCTTCAATCTCTTCAAAAAAGTGTGCAGGCTTCGTCCTGCACTGGCTGGATTTTTTGGGTCACTTCCATGACTCTACTCTAGATTGCATTGACCTATTGTTGAACTGTGTGAACCTTTTGTGACCTTTTCATCTTCTCGACTGCTGATAGTAGTTTGAGTTGTGCCTGCACTGTCGATGCTTATTTCTTCGCTTCCTGGAGTTGGGGTTATAATTTTCTTAGTTTTGGGTCCTCTGCAAGGCACTCATAGGTCTAGGCACTTCGATTGTTGATTTTCTTACATTCTAACACCAATGCCCTGATTCTTTCTACTGCGCCCATGGCAGTTTCTTCTCTCTGTTCCCACACTTCCTATGGAGTGCTCAATACTTCTTGATGTTCCATCTATGCTACTCTTGCTTGAATATTTTGAATGGATTTAGCGAGATTTCCCACCTGGATCTCGATTGTTTCTTCTTCCATATGTGTTAGGCCCGACACAGAGCGAAGTGCTCTAGTGACTTCCACCTTAACTCCCATATGTTCTGCAAGAAGCTATTATTTTTTCTTCTGGATCTACGCTCTATCCTTTGCAAACTTCACTTGGAGGTCATCTTTCTTTTGTTGTGTGATCCAACATTGCTCTATAGATTCCTCCTTTTCTTGTTTCAAGGCCTCTATGACATGTTATTTCTCTTCTTATACTTGTCGAAGGTGAGCCTCTGTTTCATCTGCTAATCTGCATAGTTGGGTAGGCTCGTCTCCCACTTCTATACCTTCTAATGATGATGATGGTGTGGCTCGAGTAGAGGGCTTGTTGTACCCCTTTCAGCTCCATCTCAATCCTATCATACATTGTCACTTGTTTTTCTTTATTGCATTGCAGAATATCCTCTGAAGTGTCTGCTACAATGGCGATGATGAGAATAATGTCATCCACTGTAAGCACATTTTGTAACTAGGGCTTATTTTCTCATGACTTCTTTTGCATTGAGGGTTTCTTCAGGGAAACCTTTCTTTTCTTGGATGTCTCGACCTCCATAAGGAAGTCCTTAGGCAGTGTCACTTCGACTTGTTCTTGTTTGTCTTCGTGATTTTTCTCTTCTTGTTTCACTTCGTCACCTCCTCTTCCTCCCGGTGAATCAAGTGTAGTTTCCTCTGATGCATTGTTCCGTTCCTACACTTTTTCCTTCTTCTTCCTCTTTCTACTTCTTGGTCCATCATACTCTTCTTGGGTGACCACTCAGCGTCCGATGAGGTTGGGGTCAGAGAGCTTTGTCTGCTTAAAGGATACAAGGAATTCGACAGTCCATTCCTTGGTTATTTCCTCCATATCTTCCTCTGTGAGTTTGTAATAGGACTGGAGCTCCTCCTTGTGTTCATCCTCACAGACAGTGATGTAAATGAAGTGCCTATATACATGGAACTTCATGATTGGACTGAACCTATGGAGTGCATTCGACGTCATGCGAGGGAAGGATTCAATGGCCCTCTTCATCTATAAGTAATAGGTGTGGAACACCTCATTGGACTACCATTTTTTTCGATGTCACTCGAGTACCACATGGTAGTGAACCTTGCGGCCAGTGGTTCAAACGGTTCAGATGTAGGGAAGGTCACTCCTTCCAACATCACCCAAGCGATGAAGGAAATGAGAATTAGCAACCAACTGAAGTGAAACTCGTAGCCCTGATCCTATGCTTCATAGCAATCTTTCTCCAATTGGTTGACGAGGTAGCTCACCCAGTTCATTTGCATCCCTTCAACACATTTTCCTGCGAGGTCGATAACGAACCCCGTGACCTGCGTTGGTCTATTCTTCCCGAAGATCTTTCCTGCTATCAACTGACAAGCTAGTCGCACTACGCCATATTGGATGGAGGCTACCTTGTATCCCCTCTTCCCCTTCTCCACATCGTCATAGGTGTCCGTTATTCATTGTGCCAAGGCATGATCTACAGCCTTCCCTGGGTAGAATTTATTAGGGTCTAGTCCCTGCGTACTTAATCCCGTGATCATGTGGATCATTGTCGGATCCATAGTCACACATTTGTCTAACCATATATAACCTCCATGGAAGAACAAAAGGAGGAGTTTAATGCATGCATTAACCTTCTGATTTATTTCAAAGTGGGGCATCTTCATGACATTGAGGATAGTGGACCTCCCGATATCCTTGGTCCAATGTTGGGGGACTATCTTCAGCTTCTTCCCCATTGTATTTTTTAAATATTTATGTGATGTGAGAAACACATAATTCTTTTGGTCTCTTAGGTTAAAATCATTGATCTTAAGATCAGGGATCAGTCCTAGTTATGGTCCAACTACGCGTATCCCCTTCGGGAGGTACGGAGTGATAAGGGTGTACTTGAAATCTCTCAGAATGTTGTCACGAATAACTGCGCTAGCCAGAGGCAGGATATAGTCGAGCAAGACCGATGGGATGAGCTTCACGTTCACAAGGTCGTCGTGATGCTTGATTTGTTTCTCTGTCATTGTTCAGGAGGGCCTAGATAAACGTGCAGTCGATGGGGATGCTTGCAACCCTCTCATCGACGAAGCATGTGCCCTTGCAGACATGACCTTTTCATCCATAAGGTATATTAGGATTTATTCCACAGACTTCTCTACTGCATTGTGTTCTCTAGACATACACACTTGAGATCGAATATCTTAGGTAAGAAGACAATTACTCAAGGTAACAAAATGGGTGGTGAGGTCTCAGTAAGAATTGCACGATAGCAATGAGTTCTCTATAGGCTTGGATAATCACAATTTTCAAAAGTGTCCCCGGTGAGACATCTGATGGATTAAATAGACAATGTCAGAATAGAATTCTCCAATGGGTAGGAATGCCTCAATCATTACAATTCCATCCATTATGGCGCGGTCTCAACGGTCCAATGGTGAGATTTCCGACAATAACTACTTTTATAGTCGTTCGGGAGCATCGTTCTAACGGTCAGGATGCCTCCAACGGTCATATTACTTTGTTGTGGAGAACTGTCAGTCTGCATTTTTTTTCTATTCTGATGAGGTTCAAGCTCTACAAGATTTCTTCCTGCGAGGTATTCTCCAAAACCTCCTACAGTTTTTCTAAATTTGCTTTCTTCTTGCTGAGCTTTCTGGCCTTCTTTCCTGTGATCTGAGTCGTTGGGTTCCTCTTTTCATTCTTATTCTTATCTGTTCTTAGCATAGTAACTTCACACTAATGAGGGTCTTTCAACGCGTTTGAGTGGAATACCTCTTCTCTTATTACTTCAGGGGTAGTTGCTCGTTTCTCCTGCATGGGTAAGTTTTTTAAAATTTCCTACGTTTTCTCAACTTTGACAACTAAGTCTCTAGTCCTCAGTTGCTTTGACTTTTCCTCTTGTTCTTCTAGTAAGTGTGTTATTCTCCTAGCCATGAAATCTCTTAATTCTTTCTTTTTATGTTCTAGAGATTCCTCTTCTTCTTTCCTTCGAATCTAATCTTTCTCAATCCAGGTCCTCCCTAGCAAAAGTGAAAAGGGGGTGTTGTTCCCAACAAACTTAATGACCTCAAATTCTTCGTTCGTCTATGCTCCATGAGAAACCATAGGTACATGGGTAAGTCTTCCACATAGGGTTATCAACTTTCCTTTGAACAATCCTAGTCCTCCCAATGAAGGAACCATAGCAGGCTTTCCCAAATGTCCCAAGTACTTTCTTTCATAATGTTCACCTGTGTTTCCTTATCTAGAACACAGTCTATGTTGAAGTCTCCTATTCTTGTTTCTATGCACTCCGCTTTTATAATATCTAATAAACTAATGTCTCTGTGATCATTAAGTGTTTCTTTCATCTGCAATAATATAGTCTCTGATTCTTTCTGGTGTTCTAACAAATTCTTAGTCATTTGACCTTCCTCGTGGTTTTCTTGTCTCATATTCATCTTTTCAATTTTAGCAGTCATTCTAGGGCAGTCCTAAACTTCATGGCCAACAGATTTACAACAAATACAAATAGGGCCTCTAGCAATATGTCATGGTCTTATGCAACTATAACAAAGAGTCAATCATCTCTTTCTCTTAAACGATCCCCAACTTTTTTTGTACTATGCACTAGGATCACAGTGATGAACCTGCAAAAATTTATTTCTAGGATCCTTCATCCACTTGTTAGTCCAAAAATCATTTCTAGGAATAACATATCTTTCACTATTTCTATCAGATCTATTCATATCAAATCTTATTTCTTCTAGTTGGGCCCTAGTTTTCAAACTAGGACAAAATCTATCAAGCATACCTAGATCCATTCCTTCGAAACAAAAATTTCCACTTATCTTACCTTTATCAGAGCACAAAGATTTAAGATCTTACCTCTTTTCTTTAGATCCAATTCCTTTCTTAGTACAAATCTTCACAAGTCGAGTAGAATACTGTGCACTAGAGCAATAGATCTATGCACAAATCTTTCTATTTTCTTCAGTTCCAAGCAATCACAGTTTTAGGTCCTAAAAATGAAACCATTTGTTGGAATAGGGGAAGACCCAAGGTTCAACGCTTCAACAATGCACCAAAAAAACCCTAACTACTAGCCCTTTCGGCAATACCTGCGAAGCAGATGAAGTCTCACCCAAGGTAGAGGCAGGGGGTTGCAGGACTCAAGTGTCTATAACCTGGATGGGACAAAAATCTGTGATCACAATACTTAATAGAGTACTTATCCAATAACATTAATTAATATTAAACCCCTTTAATCACATCGTAGGTTAAAACCCTAGCTATATATCAACTCAGTAGTAATCACGATCCAATACATCCAATCACTTAGCACATAGAAATAAATCAGATCTAGCATTCATTCACATTATTAAGAACTAAGCTACTACATCAAATGCATCTAACATACATAAAGGTTACAACACTAAGAAAATACAAGAAGAACACAACATAAAGCATATAACACAGGATATATGTGGTTCACCCCTAGTGTGGGGCTATGTCCACCAACTCTTCTTCTTTTTTATTATCTTCTTTCAATCTTCTTACATGCACAGAGCCACAAAGCCAACTTTGCATAGGACAAGAGATATGCGTGCACCTCACCAAATCCTCCTTCCCTGAGCTTGGCACAACATACAACCTTCTTACAATCACTTGCACTTAGATTTGCAGGTTCTCAAGACAGTATGCACTAAGCCAACCAATCATGCACTAAGCCAATTCGATCATGTATATCCAACTACTAGGTCCCCAAAACTTCACACCCACTTACATTGCCTAGATACTTATTTATACATTACAAAAGGGGCCTAAACATGGGTAAAACCCATGGGCCGACATCCCATACCCGTTACATAAAACCTAACATCCCAAAAATTCTGCAAAAGGGGGAGAGATCTAGTGATCTCTGCTTCACTTGGGCGCTCCGTCTTCGACCAGCCTATCACAGTCCCAAAATTGGTCAAACATGACCAAGGTTCTCCAAAACTTGTTCAAGGGCCAACACCCAATGCCATCATTGTTATTACCAAGATCCATCCCAGTGAACCTGATGAGCCAGAGGAAGGTGAGTGCCTCTTTCATTCACAGATGTGGGTGAAAGGCACCCCAATGTAGTTCATCGTTGATAGTGATAACTAGAATAACTTCATCTCAATGAAGGTCGTCAAGATTCTATCCCTACTGAAAACATCACACCCACATCCCTACACCATCAGATGGCTCTGCCAAGGAGGTGATCTTCACATAAGCCAACAATGTCACTTGTCGTATGGAATCAAGCCCTTTAAAGATGAGGTATTGTGTGATTTTTGTCCCCTTGAAGTTTTTGATGTTCTTTTGGGCCAAACTTATTTATGGAAATTTCATGTTGTATATGAGGCTAGACCTCACAGTGTTATTATTACTTTGAACATGAAATTGTAAAGGATACCCTAGGTGGTCCCACATAGTGCCATTTCCTTGATCTTTTCCAAGCAATGTAGGAAGGTCATCTCTCAAATTGGGAAGTTTTTCTTCTTTGTGATTCTCTCTTAGAGTGAGAGAAATATTGTAGCCACATCCAAGGCTTTTGCAACCGACCTATCCATGTAGCAGAAGCAAGTGTATAAGGTCATGGAATAATACAAAGACACATTCTCCTCACTTGTTGGGGTACCTCTACACTTTCAGATCAATCATTCCATCGATGTGACCCCCAACACACCACTACCCAATGGGCCAGTCTATCACCGCTCTCTATTAGAAAATTAGGAGATCAAGCGTTAGATCCAAGAAATAATCCACAAGGGGCACATCCAACCGAGCTCATCACCTTGTGGAATCCCAATCATGTTGGTGGAGAAGAAATATGGGACCTCGTGACTCTCAATTGATTACCAAACCCTAAATAAAATCATAGTTAGGAACCACTACCTGATTCCCTGAATCGATGATATCCTTGATCATCTAAAGGGGGCCAAATACTTCAGTAAGATTGATCTGAAGTCTGGCTACCATCATATCCCAATAGAGAAGACATATGTATGGAATACTTCCTTCAAGTCAAAAGAAGGATTGAATGGTTGTTCATGCCCTTTGGTTTGACAAATGCCCCAACAACTTTCATGAGGATGATGGATGATATCTTGCAGCCTTTCACCAATTATTTTTTAGTGGTGTATCTGGATGAAATCCTCATCTAAAGAAATACTTGGGAAGAAAAATTGCAACATATTCAGTAGGTTATGCACACTATGCGACAACACAATCTATATGCCAACTTGGAAAAACGTTCCTTCGACATGGACAGGGTCCAGTACCTAGGATACATTGTTGATGAGCATGGTGTGCATGTGGATCTAGCAAAGATCCAGGTCATCCATGAATGTCCATCCCTATCCATACTCTCTGAGATTCAGATATTCTTAGTCCTTTCCAATATCTATCACAGTTTGGTGTTGGGATTCTCCCATATTGCATGGGCCCTCAGCCAAGTAACCAAGGGTGGTGGTAAGGATAAGTTTTTGTGGGGTCTGTCCCAAAAAAACGTGTTCGATGATTTGAATTAGTTCTTGTGATCAACCCCATTTATTTAATTACATCACCTTCAATGATCCAGGTGGATATCAGTGGCCACCCACCTTTTCCAACTAGTTCAAAATAGTTTTCTAACAATTTTGGCAATTTACTATTTTTAGCAGTTTTAACTTCCAGCGCCATTTTGAGGGCCTAAATGAAGGTTTTTTGGTATCAATCTTCTCAATGACATTTTAAGGCATGATTTAGCCCCAAAAATTAATCTCCTCGATGATACCTTTACAATGGGCTATCATATGCCTAAAACAGAGATCGTATGCAAAAGTTACGACCCCGGGAAGTCGATGTACTAACTTACCCAAACATGGCCCACATGACTTTTGGCGCTTCATCTCCTAGGGTTAGGTTTTTGGATGTCTAGGGTTTTTTTCATTCCTATTTATTGTAAAAAGGCCTTGAGAGCCTCATTGTAACCATATTCTTGCAAATGAGCACAACCGTCACATCTCTTCTCAGAGATAAGCCACCACCATTCCAACAAGTTTGTTTCTGCTGCATTTTATAGTTTCAACTTATTTCCTTATTGAATAGAAAACCATTTTTACTGTATCTATGTTATTTTGTTTTAAGAACCTATTAATAATCTATAATCATTTCCTTCTACTCATAAAATCTGTATCATGCAACATCCCTTTGAGTTCAAGACAAATGCTTTAGACTATGTTGTGGTCACAATTCTCACTCAGCACCGCCACCCTGTGGCCTATCATAGTGAGACACTATCATATGTCATCCGTAAATACTCTACTGGAAAAAAAAAATTGCACTCAAATGTGCAAACCTGTATCTAGTGTGGGAATTACATTATCGGGTAGGAGACATTCATACACACTGATCACAAGTCACTGCAATTCATGAAGACACAAGGAAAATTGCAGAATGACTTCCATGAGAAGTGGTCCACATACTTGCAGTAGTCCCACCTCAACATCAAGTATAAGATAGGAAGTACCAACCGGGTTGTTGATTTCCTCAACTAACCTCCAGTCGTAGCACTCACCATAGTTCTACACTCTTGCAGACATGAGAACTCCATATGGCCTCACCTCTATGAGAAAGATCCCAACTTCGCCACCACCTACCAGATGTTGGGCGCAAACACTGTTATCACTCATTTGCATCTTCAGGATGGGTTGTTGTGCCATATGGTCCATCTATGAATTCCATCAAGTGAGAGAGTGAAGCTTATTTGGGAATCCCTCTATAGTCATGTGGAAGGACACTTCAGCGTAGAAAATAAAATGGCATTGTTGCAACAACATTTCTATTGGCCGAAACTTTGACATGATGTCAACAAGTATATCATATCATGCATTGTCTGTACTATCTCCAAAATAGCCACTAAGAAACAAGTCCTATACACCCCTCTGTCTTCTCCTGTCATGCTCTGGGAATCCATCTCAATGGACTACATGTCGAGCCTTCTGTCCACCAAGTGGGGAAATGACTGTGTTTTTTTGGTTGTTGATCGTTTTCCCAAGATGGAGATTCTAGCTTCCTGCAAGAAAAGCATAAAAATGGAGGCCACTACCAAGATATTCTTTGAACGAGTGTGGGTACATTTTTGGATCCCACAAAACATTATCTCATATTAGGACATCCAGTTCCTCATTACATTCTCATCGAGCCCCTGGTCACTATTGGACACCAATCTCACCAAATCCACTGCCTTCCACCCCCAGACAGATGGTCGAACTGAGGTCATCAACCAGATTATCATGCATATCATGTGAATGTAAAATTCCAAGAACTCTCGCACATGGGATGAGAACCTTCCCTAT
The DNA here is from genome assembly GCA_010110895.2 of Picea sitchensis. Lineage (NCBI taxonomy): Eukaryota > Viridiplantae > Streptophyta > Pinopsida > Pinales > Pinaceae > Picea > Picea sitchensis. The sequence goes on along the minus strand of SNQJ01S0044533.1, from coordinate 66,934 downwards.
GTTCAACACATCTACAATAGAGCCATACATATCTCAACCGACCACAAACCCTTTTAGGTGGGGTTGAGATTTCAACCATTGGGTCCCATGGATGTTGCACTACCCCTTCCAGCCACCTAGACAAAATCGTCCCATGCTCCAACTAAAGTTGAAAAATCCACCCAATTTATTGAGTGGATCTAGCACATTCACCAACAGTTTCAGGATATTTTACAGACGTCCAATGTCAAGAACAAGCATCACCATGATCAACATCGGGTGCCACACAAGTTTCAAGTGGGAGACAAAGTTTGGTTGCACTTGCAGAAATAACGCCTTATAGGGCCCCATAGGAAGATTTTTCCACTCCATTATGGACCTTAAACCATCACCAAGGCTATGATAAAAAATGGTTTTGTGCTCAACAATCCCCCCTTCCTTGGCTTGCACCCAGTGTTCAATGTGGATCTCCTTTAGCCATATTTTCCACCATTATTAGACACCTCAGAGATAGTAGAACAATTGACACCAACATAGCTCAACCCCGACTGGATGGAAAATACATCAATTGATCATATCATGGACACATAGGTCAAGGGAACTCTCCAATAGAGGATCCATCTTTATCGGGTTGTTAAAGTAGGGAAGCTCTTGCACCAAAGCAAGTGGTTCACTCGAGGCCAAATTTAATAGAAATTTCCTCATTTGATGGG
>SNQJ01S0044533.1:49772-66232 GCA_010110895.2 Picea sitchensis | reverse complement strand
TATTAGTAATATATCCTCAAGTGATGACTAATGAGTTAGTTAAGATTGCCTAGCCTAGTCATCATGCATGATTTTAGGATCTAGAGTAAATCTCTCTATGAGGTGGCATCACCCATTGTACTATAAATATGTAACATTGGAGTCAATAATTAAGTGTTGGCTAGTGAGCCTTTTCCACCATGTTGTTGTTCTTGTTTATGTTTTATCATGGGGTAGGGAGAGGAGTGCACAACCCTTTCTTCTTGATGGATAGTTTAGCAATGAAACAGGTAGTGCACGACTTGATATACTAGATAACATCATATCAAATCTTTGTCTAGTAGAAATACTTATGAAGTACTACCTCTATCTTCTCCACATCTAATTTTATTTCCACCCAACTATAATGTGCCTCCCATTATCTTGACACACTCTCTTTAAGGAACACAAAGATGGCCCAGATAGCACAAGAGTGCATCCAAGTGGTGGAAGTTCGGGACTTGTTTTCCTGTACTCAGTGTTTGATAAGTAGTAGCGAAGTCAGAGTCATTGTTGTATAATTGTGACCACTTGGAGGTATTTTTCCCACATGACTTAAGAACTATGGTTAGTTCCACAACTGAGGGTCGAATGAGGAAGCATGCAACACAGTTGGAACTACTATGCTTGTAGTTAATGTTCAAGTGGAATTGTTGCAGGCATGTGGAAAACTTTTGATGACAATCATTCTATAAATTTCATTATGTCTACATGAATTTTAGAGGCTTTTGATCAATGTGGATGCTCATTTAATTTCCCACAATATAATTCTTCCACTATTGGCATGCGTGTACAATGGAGTACATCTCCTTGTCATAGGTGAGATATCTATGGACAACATCAAACATAATTTCATTGTAATAGGCCACCGAATGTCCCTACTGAGTGAGGACTACACCGATATCATAGTTGAAGGAATTTGTCTCAATATTAAATGGTTTTTGTAGGTTTGGAAACATGGGGACTGGAGTGGAGTAGCGTTAGTATTTTAAATCCTATATTTATTTATGTTGTGATTCAAACCAAGAAAACTTGGTTTTATACCCATCGTTGGTCACTTGACTTAAGGGCCAAGCAACATGATAGAATCCCAACATGAACATATGATATAAATTGATGATGCCCAATAAGATATAGAGTCCTTGAGGATAGCCAATAATGAATGACTTGGATCTTGGTTGGGTCCACATTCAACCCATGTTCATCTACAATGTATCCTAAGTATTGAACTCTCTACATTTTGAATGATAATTTATTCATATTGGCATATATATATTGTGTTTTTTTAAGGTGCTCAAGACCTACTGAATGTGCTGCAAATGTTCTTCCCAATTCCAAATGAAGATGAAGATGTCCTCCACATATATGGCCACAAAATATTTTGTGAATGGTTGAAAGCTATCATCCATCATCCTCGTGAATTTCGTTGGAGCATCAATAAAGCTAAAAGGCATGCCCAACCACTCAAAAAGGCCTTATTTAGATTTCTAGGTTGTCTTCCATATATCATTTTGTTATATCAAAACCTAGTGGTATACTAACTTTAGATCAATATTACTAAAGAAATTGGCACCCTTAAGTTGATAAATATGATCATCAATATATGGGATCAAGAATCGGTTCTTGACAATTATTTTTGTATATGGATATATAATAAATATAGAGTCACCATGTCCCATCCTTATTTTTCACCAATACAAATGGGCTCCCACAAGGTGAGGATATTGGTCGAATGTGGCCCTTTCGGATGAGCTCATGAATTTGATATTTTATTTCCTCATTCTATATAAGGGAGCATATATATATTGGACCATTGGGTAAGGGAGAACTAGGTATCAAGTCAATATCATGTTTGACTTGACAATGCAGAGGCACTTGTATAGGTGAGGTGAATATGTCTTTATATTCCTCTACAACCTTGTCCACCTTCTTATGTTGTGTAGAGAGACCCTATGTTGAAGATGTGGTGGCCCCAATGATATTTGGTTCACCTTCTAACCTAACCATGAAGAGGAAAAAATTTGCAGTCTGAGAGATTATATTTTGGCGCTATTTTTTTGAGATCAATGAAATTGCAGTAGTTGGAACTACCTGTGGTACCCTATAGAGATGACCTACCAAAGTAACAATGGCACTACAAGGCCAAGACTCTTAAATAACATGATGTTTCCACATATAGGGTTGTCATAAAATAAAATCACAAAATTCGAGTGGGAAACATCACACAATACCTAATATTTGAATCACTCGATGTTATAGGATAGGAAACATTGCTATCTAATGTAAAGGTCTCCTCTCTAGCTCAACCAACCGATGGTGTATGCTTGGGGGTGTGGAATTATTGAGAAATTAAATCTCTTGTTGACCTCAACTGATATCATTTTATTCTAGATCTCACTGTCAAAAATGAAATGTAGTGGGGTATGTTATAACCCTAAATTTCTCTACATATGCATACCTGGGATTTGGACCTCTTACTTGCATTTTTTGCCAAGCCATCACTGAGTTTCTCTTCTAAAAAACCATTTTTTTGAAGATGTATGCATCCTGCTCCACTATTTCCCGCGTACATATGCTTTCTGCACCACTACAACCCATGTGTGTATGCATGTTGCACCAATACTACCTGTGTATACTTGCAAAAGTTAAAAATTTGCAAGAAATTCATTGATATTATGGGATATTGGGTAGTTTCCCAACTAATCCACCACCTATAGCCCGTCACCGAACCAAATAACCATCCTTTTCACATATAAAGGAGGTGTTGGGGTCTCATTCCACATCTAAACATAAGAACAATGAAACTTTGTCTGTTTCACATCCCCTCCTTGCCCAAAGCATTTGCAGCGTTTTTGTGAGAATTGCTTCAGAATTCCCCAATTTGTCATCCTTCCTCCATCATAAACCCATTATAATTCCCAAAAATAAGGTTGAGAGGAGAAGCTTATTGGAGGTGCACTTGGAGCTTGGTGAAGGGTAGCCCAGACCAGGTTCGTGGAGTAGTAGCAAACTTTGGTTGTAAGTGATCATTGTATTATCAATAAAAGAAGTACATTTCCTGTCCCAAAACATGATATGTCGAATGTTTGCATTTGTTTTATTTTTTTATTCTAACATCGAACCCTTATTTATGTATGATTGTAGCTTTCCCTTTGTCTGTCTTTGAATGCAGGCCAGCCTTGAGAGGAGGTTTGCATTCAGTGAATCCTTCAAGCGCGAGAGGATCATCATCGAACGTAGAGTAAAGGTATAGTTACCTTATCCTTCTCATTTTTATTTTCTTCCATGAATCTGGGGTATGTTTGGGGTAGTTAGAGAAGTAGGATACTTTTAAACAATTATTGATCTTCCTACATTGTAAACCCTGGTGTATCCATAGGGAGGTTTTTCCCTCTAGCATAACTGGCGACCATACTGGGGAAACCTCTAGGGTTTTAGGGGATTTTTTGTGTGTTTTATTGGTTTTATACCTTTTGAGTTTCTTTTGAGTCTGCCGAGTCTTTTAAGGGATTTTGATCACATGTTGGTGCCATACCAATTCTCCCTACCCTATTAGTATGTTTGTTTACTTTTTTTTTTGAGAAATTATAGAGGTGTACGCACCCAGTTGTGGGACAACACGTGTACATATGCTCCCTGCTTTATAGACATCCCATGTACATACATAGGCTTCTTAAGCATTAGTAGCATACCTGTGTCAATAAACTGTTTTTAAGAAGAGGTAGTCAACCTCTTCCCTGATTGAGGTTTTTACTTCTCAAGGTTTCTTGACTAAGTTCAGTGTCTCTGGTTTTTACAGTCATAGATTGGGTTAGATGTTAGTTTGCTTGTCTTTTTAAATATTTCTTGTGTTTAAATTCTCAAAGGGTTTTAAGAAAATCTATGAGTTTGTTTGATCAGCCTATTTGGTGTCTTTAGTGACTCCCTGCAATCCACAGTGGGCCAGAGGTCATTTTCAGTTTTGTCTTGTTTTTTCTTTTCCCCCTTTCATTTTCTTTAAAGAAAAGAGAAAACAAATTATTTCAAGTTTTTCCTGTTTAAAGAATTTCCAAAAGAAAAAGATATTTCATTTCTTAGTTTGGTAAAGTAGTTAGGGTTAGTTATTTTACTTGAAAGGAAAAAGAGTTCAATTTTTAAGTTCTTTACTAATTTATTATAACTTAAGTAGCTCATAGTCGAGTAAAATTTTGTTTTAGGTCTTCTTTTTAAAGATCTTGAAAAATAGTTAGTTATGAAAATTTGGTTTAAAGAGTTAGTTGCAAATCTTTATTGTTAACTAGAAGTAATTTTTCTTTCATAATTTCGTTTACTTCTCTTCTTTTCATCTCTCATACAGATCACTAGTTTCACTACCATATCCTTTGAGTTAAAACAAGCCATTTAAAACAAACGCTAAAGTTAAAATTAATGAGCCTTTTATGTTTGTTGGGTCAATCAACTAGTTTAGGGTAGAGCCTTGAATTATTGGAGAGGAAACTCTTCAAGGCTTATAAGCAAACATTGGGGTCAGAGCTAGGGAGTGTAAAATTCCAGTGACGTGAAAGTTATCCGGGACCCCCCTCTAACACAGGGGCTAAACATGAGGTCGCGTAAGGAAAGGTAGCATAGATAACCCCTCCAAAGCCGAACCAAACATAGTGGGGAACACATATTGAGGATCTGTCGTGGGATACTATCGCTTGAAATTGCCTACAAAGATTTGTGGACCTCGAATATGTTTGATATCCTCAATTGTCTTTCGGACCTCTTGCTTTAAATACCCTTAGTAGATTTTTTGTGGGTGGGAAATCCTCCTACGGACTAGCACTAAGGGTTTAGTAGTGCATGCAGAAATAATATTCAAAAGTCTCCTACCTTTTACTATTATCCTGACATACACCCCACATTCATGCATAAAACACAAGGATAAAAGGATCTGGTAACTCTACCTTGAACTCCTCGCTTGATGTTGATCCGTTTGCGTTCGGTTGCTCCTTGACTACAAGTCTCCTCCCAAAGATAACCTGCATTCACAAATAGACAAACAAAGAACTACGAACATGCATCTCATATATGAATTAGTGGGTTAGAGGTTCCAAAAATATAAACCAAAATTGAATATTGAACACCTCATATGGCGGGACAAGAAAAGTAATTTTTTCTATTAACCTCACAAAAGTCACTTATAATGGTGAGATCGGATACTTCTCCTCGAATATGGTCTTGGGCTCTTCTTCAACTATGCACTAACTGCTTCCACATATGCTTCTCCTCTTCAGTTCTCACACAATGGTTGCAAAAGGTTGGGGCAAGGGGAATGAAAAATCGGGTAGAGTTTCTTTACTATAATTTTTCCTCCTCCAAATGGGACCCCTACCCCTTCTTTTATAGGCTAGAAAGTGCTAGGTATTTGGTTGAGTGATTGGCTATGGGCGGTCAAATGGTTTAGGAAATTTACCCAAAAATATGTGTTCCATCTGCAACTTTCTATTTTTTGTTCTTTTTTCATTATACGCGGGTTGTAGTGAGTCAGCTAGCATATACATGCATGCAGTAGTGGAGCAGGGTGCATATGCCTTCAAAAAGGGTGTTTTTTAGAAGAGTTGTTCAATAGTGGCTTGGAAAAAATGGAAAATGAGATGGCTTGATGCCAGGTATGCATGTCTGGTGAAAATTAGGGTTATAACATATGCCCCCTAATGTATGAGGTCAAAAGAGCATCTGATGGCCGAAATGCATTACCAATCTTCACTAAGTACGAAACAAGTGAGCCCAGGGACCAGAGTTCAGGAGGTGTCATCTGCAAAATAACAATTGTCTCACCGAGGCGGGCATAACCATGATCGGGATGAAATAAAATCATGGCTACCAATCAAATACACTATATATCCATGTCATATAACTATATAAAGTGTATCCGCAAGGAATACGTAGCAGATATACATCTCAAAATAAAAAAGATATACATGTATAGTATCCATATTCGAAAAGATAATAAGGCTCGATGGCTAGAGATGAGGCCTTCAAATCTCGAGCAACAACTTCAAAATCTTCACAAATCAGGTAGGAGTGTAATATGAGTGTACAAATTCACTACGCAGAGGTTTTCGACGGCTTGTCAAGAACGAACTAGAGGATCTTGATGATCAGGCTGAGGGCTTCATTGATTTCGAACAAAGACTTGATTGGATTTTCAGGATGGCTAGGCATGAGGGAAAGAGACAAACTACAGAGGGGCCAACTTAAGCTTGGTAAAAACTTCCCTTGGATAGTAGCACGACAAATGACGAGACTCAGGAAACATGGTATTTGACATAAGTTCATGATGCAGGAGGCAACATAAACTCTCCATATGTTTGGAAGAATGACCTAATGGAGGAGGACACGGTTCTATGTAGAGAGAACAACTTCCTAAGGTCATGTTAAATCCTAGATCTTGGCGAAAAAACAGAAGGATGTGCTTTGTCCAAGGGCAACTCATTGTGCTGCTAACAAAAAGAAAATACTTTTCCTTTCCTCTTTTTGGGGTATATTTGATTTTTTTGTCTTTTTCAATTTTTTTCGAAAGCTTGAAAAAGAATAAAAGAATGCTATGTTACAAAGGAGGAACAAGTGTTGAAAACATACTAGTTCCAGGCACAAGGAACATACTGGTGCTCAGAGCAAGGAGACATACGCAGGAAAAGGACACTCATGAAAAATCCTCCATTGGCCAAGGTGTCAAGACGTAGAGGCTAAGTGATATAGGGCTTGCATATAAGGCATGCTTCTAATGGTTTAGTTGAGAGAAACATGGAGCCGACATTAGGACAATATGCAGGTATGCAAATGTGATTAATAAGACACAATGGTAACGTCCTTCGATGTGGTTTTAACAAGCCCAGAGAAGGTAAACTCAGCGGTTTTTCATTTTTAGAGAGTCTAAAAAAGTGTAAAAGGAGACTCCACTGGGGTACCTTTTAGGAAGGTAGTCTAGTCGGTTCAAAAAAGGGGTAAAATTTCACTGAAAAGACGTCTATTCAAAACCATTTTAACGAGTGTGATAAAGACAATATCACTCGACATTTTTTACATATTTAAGGAGTCTGAAAAAAGCTTAACTATGGACTCTATATGAGATGTTATTCTAGATCATTTTAACGAGTGTGAAGGAACAAGGTCACTTGGCCATCTTTTCACTTTTAGGGAGTCTGAAAAGAGCTTAACTATGGACTCCGTGGGGGTTCCTTTTTCATAAATTTAGTTCCTCAGGCCCGAAAAAGGGGTTAAAATTATACCTGAGAATACTCTTCTAGGGAACCGAAGCTCCTAGAGTATACATTTGTTCGCATAGTTAACCATCCAAATCGAAAAAGGGGTAAACTACCGCCAGACAAACGTGCCTTCAAATTTCAATTTAGTGAGCGTGAAGGGAGACAAGATCGCTCGACAATCTTTTCATGTTTAGAGGGTCTGAAAAGGGCTTAAAAGAAGACTCGTTGTGTTTTGGGAGTCCTAAGGGTGAGGTCAAGAGTGATAATGAATCATGCAAATGAGGCTCATACTTGTAATTAGGAAAGACTAATAAGGACTCCCAAGCCTATGGTCGATAGTGACGACATGGATACCAAAAAATGCAACCAGGATCTACCTAGGGCATCCATGAAGGGTTAGGCTCTACCACTAAATTACGACACTTCTAAAGCAACAAAGATGGTTTTTTGTCGCAACTCGGTGTGTTTGATCCTATGACAAAGCAAAAAAGACAATGAGATATATAAAGTGGAGGTGGAATCCTAACTTAGATGCAACATGTCGAAAAAATGACTTTTTACCAAAGGACCTTTAAAATGACCCAAATCTCAAAAAAAAAAAAAAAATCCCAATACCCAAAGTAACATTTATTGTAACATTCCATAAGAAACTCTTGAACCATACTAAATGATTTTCAGGCTAGAAACAACGACAAAAAGGTCCAAAAAAGGACAAAAAGGGGCCAAAAAGTCTATAAATGGAAGTTGGCAGCTCATTATCACCATTGCGAATTGAGAAATTGACAAAAAGCCAAAAACACCCCTTTGTTAAAAGAGTTGATTCTAGGAGCTTCAGTGGATGAAACAAACTTCCACTTGGACCAAGAAAGTACATACTAACCCCTCTTTCATTTCAATTCTTCCTTTATGCATTTAATTTATTTTTTTGAGGGGTGCCGACCTTTAAAAAGGTGGCCCTACTTATAAGAGGGTTTTCCTATGACAGCCTGCATGTGCACGCTGGCAAGAGAAAAGCTGCACGCATGTACACGCGACTATGTACACTACAGCCCGTGTATACCATCCATTTTGTGGAAAAAAAATAAAAAAAACCAAGAGATAATCCCTCATGAACTTGTGAATTGAAAGATGTATGTTCATTGGAGAGAGAGGGAGCATGAGGACATTGATTTTCTGGTCGGTGAGGACCCTGCTGCTATCGTCACATTGGCACAATGGGATTTGTTAAATTTATTCCAGTGTCCTTTCATGCAGACACAACCTAGGCTACTAAACACCTTGGTTGATTATTGACATCCTGACACAGAGGCCTTCATGCTTGATGGATAGTCGTTGACTCCAACGACGAAGGATATCTACTTTCTGAATGGCCTCTCAAAGAGAGGGGAACCATTCAATTTTTGTACTTTTCTCTCTAGGCCTCAAAACATAGAGGAGTTGACTGGACTCCATTGTGAAGCCGACACAAACAAAATGGGCACATAGGTGCCGATAAAAAAGATCTTAGACCTATCATTCAAAGTGATAGTTTTTCTCATCGAGCGGATCATTAGATCCACAGCTTTGCATCAGGCTTCCCGAGCGCATATGAATTGTGTTTTTCAGTGCCTAAATGCACAATTTTTTGACTGGAGTACTACTTTACTGGATTGCATGAAGAGGCAGCTGACAAAGTGTCGCATGCGGAGGCATAGAAACTTTGGGTTTGGGACTATTCTTTGTTCTTTCTTCTTCGAGCGGGTACCTAGTCTTAGTCCGAGGGAGACAGTACAAGGGCACATAGCCTCTTCTCCAGTAGTATGAATATGGGTGGCATCATTTCCACGATATGGGGGAGGGAGGACCATTGAGGCCTTTAATGACAAGTTTTTCGACTGGTGGTCTCGGAAGATTCCGACGATAGAGGACTATCCCTATGTCAGAATTGACTTTTCATGGGACCCTGACATGGGCGTACCTCCCAGAGTGGTACGAGGAGAGTTAGGTATGCTTGTAGTTTTTATTTTATTTTAAATTTATTTAATTTTTATGTCTTTTTATATATGTTGGCACAGGGGTAGACCTAGGGTTCAACGCTCAAGAGCTCACCAACAAAACCCTAACTACCAGCTCTTTCAGCAACACCTGCAAAGTCGATGAAGTCTCACCCGAGGTAGAGGCAGGGGTGGTTGCAGGACTTAGATGTCTACAACCTTATATGGGACACAGATATGTGATTATCTTTCTTAGAGTGCACTTAGCATCAGTTATTCCTTAACATACATTCATTAATACACTTCGCAGAAAGAATAGAGCACCATGTAATTACTTAGATCTAGCACTTAACAATGATAAACAGGTTATACTTAATAGATTAAGAACTTAGCATCTTATGTATCATATCTAGCAAGAATTCATATCTCATAATCACAAAGCATCAATAGATCTATATAAACATATCAGAGCACTTAGCAAGAAAAACACATCATCACAATACACAGAGTTACCATGGTTCACCCCCATCCTGGGGCTACGTCCACAAAGTCTTCTTCTATTATTGTCTTATGTAAACCTAGTTACAACACAAAGCCTTCAATATCCTACACCGCCTAGGACAAGAGATCTTCGTATCTTGCTAGATCCTCTTTCCCTGGGTAGATCCAAGCACTAAGTCCTCTCTTGACCCGTGCACTCAACACTTACAATACTTACAGTAGGCACAGATCTCTTATAGTCACACAGACGTCTGATCACATAGATCTAGTTTATGCACTAAGACATTCACTTTATATCACACACCCCCCTTTTTATATGCATCTCCTACCCTTCTATTTATACATACAAAAGGCCTAAATAAGGGTTGATATCCCTTTCCCATTACAATATTCCCCAAAAGCCTAAAAATCCCTAAAAATGGGCAGATATCCCATGATCTCCTCTTCACCATGTGCTCCTTCTCCGACTGGATGTCGGAGTACCGAAAATGGTCAAATATGACCAAGTATTCCTCAAAACTTGGTCAAGGGACAACAGGCCCCCAACACTCACCTGTGACTCACCCCAAGTCACTCAGGTCTGACCAGTTTCGATTCAAATGCCTCGAGCTTGGCTCAAGTTGCTTCTTTGCGATTTCCTCCTGCTCGACGAACTCCTGGATGAGTGAATTATTGACTAGTCCTTCTTGGTGTTGCTCTACTGTAATCACGACCTATTGTAGCTCTATCCCTTGGTTCTCAATCTCCAAAAATAGTTGACATGCCTTATCCTGCAAAGGTTGAAGTTGCTACGTCACTTCCATGACCTTGCTCTGGATCATTTGGATCTACTGCTGTGCGACACGTTGCTCGTGGGATCTCTTCATTTTCTCTATAGTTGATAGGGCCTTCAATTCCAACTGAAGTCTATTTGTATGCTTCTTCACCTCCTAGATCTGCGACTCCAGTTTATGTAATTTTGGGTACTTGGTCAGGTTCTCATGTATCTACGCACTTCTAGTACTTAGTTGTTTTCATTCTTCAATGAGTTCTTTAATCCTTTATATTGTGCCTTGGGCATTTATTTCTTGTTGGTTGTGCTCTTCTTGCGGGGTACTTGGGATGATATGAAGCTCTAAGTCCATGAATCTTTGTTGCAGTTGTTGAATAACTTCAACAAGCTTCATCACTTGTCGGTCTAAGGGTTCTTCGACCTTTTTTTCTAAGCCGGTCACAGAGCAAAATTCTCTTTTGACAACTTCTTCAATTCCAATCTACTTCGCGAGAAGCTGCTCCTTCTCCTTTTGTATTTTTTCTCTATCTCCATCAAATTTCTCATGGATGGCCTCCTTCTCTTGCTGTGCAGCTTAGCGTTTCTCTATGATTTCCTCTTGTGCTTACTTTAGGGCTTGGGTGGCCTGCATTGTTGCTTCTTCCACTTTCTGAAGGAGTACTTTGACTATGTCGACAATCCTATGGAGTTGAACTGATTCATCTCATGCTTCTATTGTTCCTCCTAGCATGGGTGCAGTGGAGACTGTGCGGTTAGACTGAAGTGCTCGCTGCACTCCTTGGAGTTCGACTTCAATTCTGTCATACATCGCATGTTTCTTGGCCTCCTGCTTTTCTGTAATTTCTTCTATAGTTTCATTCAAAGTTGCGAGGAGAAAGCTGAATTCATCGGGGTTGAGCGTGGTCTTCATCTTGGTCATGGTCGTTTTTTATTTCTTCTTAGAGGAAGAATTCGAAGGTGACCCTTTTCTCTTCTTTGGAGCTTCGACTTCTTCTTCCGGTTGTTGTTCGACTTCCTCTAGGTCGTCATTGTTACCTTCTCGATCGGGTGTGATGGAACATGTCTTTACAGAGTAGCTATCTACATCCTGAACCTCTTCATGCTTCTTTGTCTTATTCATCTTACTGGGCCCAGGTGTGTCCTGCACAGCTTCTAGGCTATCAATATCTAAAATGTCCACTGGATATGTTGGGACAAGGAGGTCCGTCGACCATTCCTTCATGATTTCTTCTAGGTCTTGTTCAGTCAGCTTATAATAGGACTGAAGTTGTTCTTGGTGTTCATCAGCTTGTGGAGTTAGGTATATAAAGTGGTGGTCTGTGCTGAACTTTATCAAATGCCAGAGCCTTTGTAAAGTGTTAGGGGTTATGTGAGGGTAACCCCCTATGGTTTCTTTCAGTTGGTTATAGTATATGTGAAAAATGGAATTTGATTTCCACTTCTTTCTCATGTCTATCAAGTACCATAAGGTACTAAACTTCATAGATAATGGATCGAATGGGTCGAGGTTGGGGAAGGTTGTGCCTTCTAGTAGCTCCCATGCAACAAAGGCGATCAATATTAGCAACTAGCTAAAGTGGAATTCATGCCCCTGGTCCTTGGCTTCTCTATAGTCAATTTCTAGCTAATTGACCAAATATTTTTCCCAATTCATTTGTAGTCCCTCCACTCACTTCCCTGTGAGATCAACTACAAAGTCGGATACTTGTGTAGGTATATTCTTATGTACCAGCTTCCTTGCTATCATCTGACATGCAAGGTGCATTGTGCCACTCTCGATAGAGGCTACCTTGTAACCTCGCACGCCTTTTTCAACATTTCCATAAGCCTCTTTAATCTTTTGTGAAAGAGCGCGTTCAGTGATCTTTCCAGGGTAGTACTCATGGGGATCAGGCCCCTGCATGCTAAGCTTGGTAATCCTGTTGATCAGCACTGGATCAACAGTTATGTAAAATTTTAACCATAGGTATCCTCTGTGGTAACTTGCTAGCAGCAATTTTACACAAGCAGTCACCTCCCGATGTCTATCGAAGTGCAGTATTTTCATAACATTGAGCAGAATAGACTGCGCAAGGTTCATCGTCCATTTTTGAGGGATGATCTTCGAGTTCTGGCCCTTAGTCCTTGTTAAGTACTTAGAAGGTGTGAGCATATTGTAGGATTTACGGTCTCCCAGGTTGAAGTCACAAAACTTCAACGTTTTAATCTTGTCTTGATCTGCACGGTAGGTGCGAACTCCTTTCGATAGATATGCAATGACTAGGGTGTATTCAAAGTCTCTAGGGACAATGTCCCTATTAATCTCACCACTTAGAGGGGGAATGTAAGCTGGTAGGATGGTTGGCACTAACTTCGCATTGGCTTTGTCATCCCTATGCTTAGTTCTCAATTTTGCGTCAGCTTGAGATGTTCCAGCTCGAGCAGTCAATGGGGAGGTTTCCACACCTCTTGATGATGAGGCTTAGACTCCAGTGGACATCCCTCTTTCTGACATGACTCTTTCTGTCCTTAAGCTAGAAAGTACTTCTCTCACCTATTCTTCTGATGCACTAAGCTCATCGGACATGTAATCTCGGGATCACTGTCTCAGGTTGTCAACGGACTGTCGGTACTGTAATCAGATAGAGAATAAAAATGGAGTAATCATTGTTTCATAACGCAGGTATTCTGTAAGCTCAAGTTCTCAATTGGAAAAAGTGTCTTCCGAGCATGGTGCGACGGAATAAGTAAGTAACTCTGAAACAGAATTCTTGCAACATATATGAAGCTTGCATTAACTCAGTTCTATCCATTCTAGTGCTATCCACGGTCTAGTGGTAACCCATAACAACTTTTGGATTCGTTCGGAGTGGCGGTCGAATGGGTATATCAGTTCCAACGACTATATTGCTTCGTCATGGAGAAGTACTCTATGTCGTTGTCCTAATATCTCGGTGAAGCTCCAATTCTGTAATTTTTCTTGCTGCAAAGTATCCTCTAGAACCTTTTATAACCTTACAGTATTATCCCTTTTCTTTCTTAACTTCTTATCCTTCTTCCCCGTGAGCTTTGTCTCAGTAGTGCTTTTACCATTATGATGTTTATCTTATGTGGTCTTAGTTATTACGTGTCGTTGAAAGTATTTCCTAGGGTTCCTTGATAATACTTCTTCTGTATCAAAAATAGATAACTCGATGTTCTGCGGATCTTCAAGTGTTCTCTTAGCTTCGACATCGGAGTTGCTAATTTTGAATATATGTGATATGTTCTTCTATTCTTCGATCAAGTGTGCGATCCTTCTAGTCATAAAGTCTTTTAACTCTTTTTTCTTCTGTTCCAAAATGTGTTCTTCTTTTTCTCGTCTGGCTTGTTCTCTATCAATCCAAGGTTTCCCCATAAGCATGATAAATGGGGCATTGTCTTCAACAAATTTAATGATCTCAAAGTCTTCCTCTGTCGAAGTTCCATTGACAGTCATAGGTATTAGGGAGATCCTTCCACATAGGTTTACTAGCTTTCCTCTAAATAAACTTGTTCCTCCTAGGGAAGGGATCATGGCAGGCTTTCCTATAGCTTCCCAAGTTCTTTCTGGCATAATGTTCACTTGTGTTTCTTCATCAAGAGTACAGTCAATGTCAAAGTCTCTTGTTCTTTCTTCGATTTTCTCCTTTTCTTTGAAGATCTCTGATAGCCTAACATGTCGGTGGTCATTCAAGGTATCTTTCATCTGTAGCAATATCTTTTCTGATTCTTTCTAGGTTTCTGCTGTAATCTTGGTCTCTTGATCTCCTTCAGGGTTTGCTTGCTCCATTTTCATCTTCTCAAGCCTAGCAATCATTCTAGGGAAATCCAATACTTCATGGTCCATAGCCTTACAACAGAGGCAACTAGGTCTTCTCCCAGGGCATTCCTTAGCAATATGTCCTAGTCTTCTGCAACTATGATAGAGGGCTAATCCTCTTTTTTGTTTAGATGTTCCCTAACTCCTTTTGTACTGCGCACTAGGATCATGGTGACTAGCCTACAAAGAACTCTTTATAGGATCTTGCATTCACATGTTAGTCCAAACATTATTTCAATGAATAGGTATAATATATCTATCACTATAATTATCAGATCTATTCATATCAAACTTTCTTTTATCTATAGGACATAATATTTCAAACATACCTAGATCCATGCTTTAGAAACAAAAAAAATTCTCTTATCTTACTTCTATAGAGCACAAAGCTTCCAGATCTAATACTTTTAACTATTATTACCTTTATCAAAGAACAAAGCTTATAGATCTTACCTTTTCCTTGAAGATATGACCTCTTTCTTCACACATCTAACTTATTTTCTTCAGATCTGACCTATTTCTTCATAGATCTGACCTCTTTTCTTTAAATCTGACCTCTCTTTCTTCGCACAAAGATTCACAGGTCAAACAGAACACTGCACACTAGGGAAACATATCTACACACAGAGATTATTTTTCACAAGGCTTCTTCTTCTTCAGTTCCCAGCAATCACAATTTCAGGTCCCGACAATGGAACCATTTGTTGGCACAGGGGTAGACCCAGGGTTCAACGCTCAAGAGTGCGCCAACAAAACCCTAATTACTGGCCCTTTTGACAACACTTGCGAAGCAGATGAAGTCTCACCCAAGGTAGAGGCAGGGGTGGTTGCAGAACTCAGATGTCTGCAACCTTAGCTGGGACATAGATCTCTGATTATCTTTCTTACATTGCACTTAGCATCAGTTATTCCTTAACATATATTCATTAATACACTTTGCAGAAAGCACAGAGCACCGCAGTAATTACTCAGATCTAGCACTTAGCAATGATAAACAAGTTATACTTAATAGATTAAGCACTTAGAATCTTATGTATCATATCTATCATGCATTCATATCTCATAAGCATAAAGCATTAATAGATCCATCTAAACATATCAGATCACTTAGCAAGAAAAATACATCAGCACAATACACAGATTTACCGTGGTTCACCCCCACCCTAGGGCTATGTCCACAAAGTCTTCTTCTGTTATTATCTTCTGTAAACCAAGTTATAGAACAAAGCCTTCAAGATCCTACCCCGCCTAGGACAAGAGATATGTGCATCTCGCTAGATCCTCTTTACACGGGTAGATCCAAGCACTAAGTCCTCCCTTGACCCGTGCACTCAACACTTACAATACTTACAATAGGCACAGAGCTCTTACAGTCACATAGACATCTGATCGCATAGATCTACTTTATGCACTAATCCATTTACTTTACATCACACGCCCCACTTTTTACACACATCTCCTACCCTTCTATTTATACATGCAAAAGGCCTAAATAAGGGCCGATATCCATTTCCCATTACAATATTCCCCAAAAGCCCAAAAATCCCTAAAAAGGGGCAGAGATCCTGTGATCTCCTCTTCACCATGCGCTCCTTCTCTGACTGGATGTCGGAGTAACAAAAATAGTCAATTATGACCAAGTATTCCTTAAAACTTGGTCAAGGGCCAACAATATATATCAATTTTTTTGTGTGCCAGATTATCTGACAACTATGTATCTGTTCTGTGCAGATGTGGGGCTAGTGCGTCCAGTGGACTTTTCAAGGACTAGGCGGCGTCCTCGACCAGAGGCTGGACCAGCAGCAGCAGGGGGACCTCCAGCCAGAGAGGCTGAGAGAGTATTGATATGGGTAGAGTGAAACCTCACCATGCTTACTCGAATAGTCCCCATGGTGGAGATCGAGGATCTCCCACCGTCCATGAAGACTCACATTTTTGGGGTACCATGGACCTGGGTCTAGATTTTTCGGCATCTGTCCAACGTCGTTGTTCACTATGACAAGGCCAACATGCCCCCGCCCTTAGCTTAGACTAGACTTCTTATGTGTTGAGGGCACCTTTTGTATACTTTTGAGGGCATAAGTTCTGTGACTCTTTACTAGACACATAATTTTTGAGGAGCTCGTGCCCACTTATGTACTCTG
>SNQJ01S0044533.1:9607-49762 GCA_010110895.2 Picea sitchensis | reverse complement strand
GGGATGTGCCCTCATCTTCCAAGAGAAGATCTGACACGGGTGGCACTTCTTGACCAACTCAATGCAATCCTTGATTAACATAGGAAAAAAGTAACTGGATCATAGAATATTTTGGGTTGTTTCCAACCCATACATATGACCACCACATGCTCCAGTGTGGAATTCATTAAGAACAAGTTCTGCTTCTTCGTGTATAAGGCACTGACGAAGAATGCAATCTACACCTCGACGATACAAAGTGTCATCAAGGATGAGATAGTTTCATGCCTGATGTCATATTCGTCAACTCTCATCATAAGAAGTAGATGCGAGGCACTTCAAAGTCTATATATAGACTATTATATCTCCATACCAGGGATCCAAAGATGTGATCAGAAAAATATCTCCTTTAATAGGCGATTCTTCGGGTGTAACATCACTTGATTTGACCGGAAGTTCTGAAATAAGTTCTGCAAATACTAGTGACGTTTTGGATTTCGTGGAAATTCCTAGAGGATTACAATCCATCTATTGATCTTTCTGCCAATGACACATCATGTCAAAACGTATTGAAACAGATTCACAATGACAACGACGGAGGTCTTGCGAAGCAGGATATAATGACGGAACCGCTAGACAACATGCATTGCTACCAACACAAGCTTCTCAACATGGAAATAGTTGAGTTCCCGCCCAACTAGGCCTTGACTTAGGCAATAAATCACGTGCTCTTTGAGAAGATCATCCTCTTGAACCAATACCATACTGATGGTCAACTCTGTGGTGGCCAAGTACAATAATAAATATTTATTATAATTGGGGGGTTGGAGAAGATGGGTAGATGTGAGGGCGCATTTCAACACTTCAAAAGAGTGTTGAGCGGATTCATCCCAATAGAAAGGGACTTCCTTCTTCAATAAACGCATGAACTCTTTAGTGATCTCAACACATTTTTCTATAAAAGACCAAAGAAAGTTCACTTTCCCATGTAAGCTATGAAGATGAGGGACTATGCATGGGGGAGGCAACTGAACTATTGTCTCAACTTTAAGAGGATCAACTATAATCCCTATTGTCGAAACTATGAAACCTAAAATACGACCCGAAGTCATGTAGAAACTACATTTGTTAGGATTCAAGTGAATCTAATAATAGAGACATCGTTCGAATATTAGTTGAAGGTGTGCAGTATGATCATCTCTCTTGTGAGATCGTGATGCTATATCATCGAGATAAACCTTGACTATAAGTCTAAGGTCGTGGAAAGAAAAAGACAAGGCCCGCTGAAAAGTCGTTCCAACATTCTTCAGGCCAAAATGCATCTTACGATAAGCAAATGTGCCCCATGGATAGATAAAATTTGTTTTATGCTGGTCTTCAAGTTTGATTTGAATCTGGTTATATTCCGAAAAACCATTCATGAATGAAAAGACCTCACAGGCTACTCATTCATCGACAATATGATCAATGAATGGGGTGGGGAAATTATCCTTTTTACATCCTTGTTCAATTCACTAAAGTCCATGCACACTCAAATCATACCCTTCTTTTTGTTAACCGACATGGGATTTGACACCCATTGCATCAACTGTATGGGGTAGATAAAACCGACTTTGAGCAGTTTTTCTACTTCGGCCTTAATAGATTCCACTTTCCAAGGATTCACTGGAGGAGGATTATGTTGAACCGACTTGGCATCAGGATAATTCGGTATATCATGTTCGATGATTCTTAGATCAATTCTTGGAATTTCCTCATAAGACCATACAAAAACGTCACAAAATTCCTTAAATAAATATGTATAGATTCAAATCTCCCTGGGGGAGAAGTACGCTTCGAAGATAAAATTATCCACGATGCTAAGGGTTCTGGAGATATATATAGGCATCATTTCAATGATACTTTCCATATTACCCTCAGTGTAAACTGCATGCATAGCTAGAGGATTAACAGGACAAGACCTATCTCCAGTCATAGTAAACACAAATTCAGTTGCCTCTATTCTTCTCAACTCTGGGAGGAAATAAGATATGTGATGGAGATCATCCCAGGGTCTGTCTAGATGAGTCAATGCCTCAAGAATCGCCTCATTTGAGGGAAATACCAAGTCTAAAGAATTATTATTGGCAAGGTAACCTTGAGCCCAAATAGGCTTGAGAACTGGATCTAACTCCCGTGTGGGAGTCAGATCGGGGTTGGACGAAGCTTGCTGGACAATACTGTACACAAATTCTATCATGGACAAGGGAATATCCATGCTAGGATGCCCTATCCCTTCCATCAAGGCCAATGTGAAAGGAAGAGTCCACAGATCATGAAAGTAAGTCATACAGAATGACGATACTTGAAAAATATCAGCCCTAGGCTGGTCGGGGGCAACCAATATAAACTTGACATCGGTAGAAGGAGGCGGGTAATTGAAAGTACCCATCAACGATGGGAAAAAACCAACCCCTACATTGACGATGCCGAGCTAAGGGTTATCAATCATTAGGACTATGGATGACCCTGATGAAGGGTCAGGTCAGGAGAAGGACAACTGGTAAATGGTTACGATTCAACCATTGTGTGGAAACAACAAGACCCAGAAAATTGTGGCAACCACCACATGCATTGCATAGGTCCAACTCCTTCCTAACATAAGGTTGTATTGGAGAGGCACATCGACCACTTCAACTTCGATGCACATGGTCTTCCGTCCTAACTGCACGTGGAAATAAGGAAAGATTCCATGTGGTATAAACGAACGATCGTCGAAAGGAGTAAGCAGAGTAGGTGGCAGAGACAAAATAGGTTGGCTAATGGACTTCCAACATGCCAATGACATCATGCAATTTAAGTAACCCTCATCAACCACAGTACGAAAATTATTCCAAGTAAAATATTTCGTGGGGTGAGCCACTACTATCTTAAATGCAACATGGTAAGGGAGACGAGGTTTCAAGTCAGTCGTATCAAGCATGATCGTTCCCAGATTACAAGTCTCAGCAGATCCCAAAGAAGAAAACATAGCCTTTCTTTGTGAAGGGCATCTATGGAGGACTTCCAAAGAAGACATCCCATAAGGGTTTTGTGACAAATCCTCCACCACAGAGTAATTCTAGGCAGGCCTCACGTTTGAATTATGGGAAGCTTTCTTGAACGCACTTTTCAGGATCCGTGTCATTGTTTCTCCCAATGTCTTCTCAATGTAGAGAGGAATTGTTGGGTTTGTAGATTCTTTACCCTTTTCGGCAGATTTTGACATTATGTCATCGTGTGCCCTGGTCTCTATATAAGCTTCACCTTTCATCATATAAATTTTCACGGTCGAGGGATTACTAGAAGATGTGGGGGGTAGATGATTGCCCCCATCCACACTCGAATAGGCTTGAGTCATATTTTTCCCATGTGGAAATGGGTTCATTAACACAAAAGGCTACTGTTGTGCTAATAACTTTTGGGCCTCTGCAAGTCGAGGGCATAGGTGAGTCGGATGGTCCTCTGTGCAAAGGTTACACAGATACTTCAACTTTCTCTTCTCTGTATTGGCCTCGCCAGGATTGTCGTTGGGTTTCTTATCCCCCTTACCCTTCTTGCTTTGTTGTTTTTTATTCCCTTCGGGATGCTAGTTGGCCTTCAGATTTGTCAAATTCACACTGTGTACATCTGATGTTTGGGTAGGGGGAACAATTGAACCAGAGGTCTAGCTGGTCATTGTTTATTGTATCGACAATTGTTGCAATTGATTTGACAATTGATCAGTGAAATTTTCTTGCACTCAACCAACTATACCATCGACATGTGGTCCAAACTTTTGTCCGGTCATGTCAAGAATGGACCTTGGCACATATGGAAAAATATCATAGAGTAATCCGGACTGAGAGTAGATCAGTTCGAGCTATTGCTCTCTCATTATCACCTCCTCTTTTGAAAACACTCCTAAAGTTGCAATGTCCTTGGATAACTAAGGTACCAAAGACTTCAGGAACCACTCTAGTAGGAAGGTCGGTGGGACCTGTACCTTAATCAAACTCTTTTGATGCCACCATTCTTGGATGTGATCTAAGATATGATCGGCCTTCATCTACTCAAAGTTGGCTAAAAATTTGGTTTTGGCATCATATCTCATGGGTAGTTGGAAATGGTTTAGGAAAACCATCGCCAAATTACTAAAGTAAGATTATATTGAGTGATCAAGCTTGATGTACCATTTCACAGCAACCCCGATAAGAGTGCGTTGAAACAAGTGCAACTATACGGAGTCGTCTCGCAGCGAGTTTGACGAGAACCATAGGTGGAAAGTTTTCACGTGATCACCTGGATCTTCACCAAGATTTCCCTCGAATTTTGGAATATCGAAGGGCAACTTATTCGGCATAAGAGGCCAACGCAGATCATGAAAAATTAGGTCGTTAAGCAATATTGACAAGTCTAGTAGATGTAGCGTTTCCAAAAATGGTAGTTTGGACTGGGTACTATGTACAAGGAAAAGGGAACCTAGAGTTTGAATGGCACTAGGTTGTCGAGAAAAGTTGGGTTGCTGTCCAAGGTTTTGGTAGACAATATGGCCTTGGCCAATGTATGGAAACTGCCTTTGCTGGGATATCATCAGCTGATTCTCGTAATTGGACATTAAGGGTTGGGCAAGGATTTATCCCTGCATCGTGTTTCAAATATTCTGGAAAGGATTGCCCCCTGCCGATCCAATGAGCATAGGTACTGAGCCTCTCCCGAGGTTCCATTAACCATGGAAGGGGTTTCCCCTAGTTGGCATCCCTAACAAGGGAACTGATTCCTACCAAGGATTCCAAAGTCCTTGTGAGGAGAAAACTCATGTACTTTCCCCCTGTGTAGAAATAGTGCCCTACACAAGCTTATGTTGTCCAAAACCAGGTTTTCCCCCGGCCGAGATGACAACTGAAGAAAAAACATTATTACCAAATGCACCGAGCAAAGAGAACAACATGGATCCCACCAGTGTGGTGTAAGAAGATGATCCTAGACTGCCTGCTCCAAACAAGTTGTAGTTCATGTTCGACCTTAGGGGTGGATGGAAAGCACCACAGAGTGAGGGGGATAGAGGAGGTATATGACCCCCACCATAAGGGATAACGTTATAGGAGGATGAGGTTCCCCCCATGGACCCTTGCAAGGGAGTGTTTGAGCTCCCTTCCCCTAGACCCATGGTTTGTAGGGTGGAGTATGTAAGGATGGACTTCGTATCAAAGCTGGGAATCCCATATTAAAATGGAGGGCCCATCACACTCTATGAAAACAGATCACTGGTGACCACCGCTGACGGTATTAGACCATTGCTCGAGGTAGAGGGGGTCGAGACCACTATAGTCCAGATTGACAAAGGTGGGTTAGGATGCATAATACCCCCTGTTGAGGGAGTGTGAGGACTCCCTGAGGAAGTAGCAACATTTTCTTCCATAGTTGCTTGTAAGACTATCTGATTCTCGTGAGGTGTTACCCTTGGAGGGACAACTTGTACCAAGATTATCACTGACAATTCAATGATCAAAGGGTTAACTGGCTCGAGAGATTCTATTCCAAGGTCAGAAACAGTGATTTCCTCCAGATTCGAGCAATCTCCTCTCGGAGTTGGCTCAGGCACAATCTACTACAACCCAATCACTTCAAATGACCCTTGCTAGTCAAGTCTTCGTTGTAATGGTGGTAGTGGTGGCTCCAATGTAAATGACAATAGGCTCTAAAGCCTTCACGACCGACAGATCTCTTGATCTTCCACTTTGTAAAAATATCAATGACATAGTAAGGCTTTAACTAACGTTTAAAACCAATCACACACTAGAAACGTTCCTACAAGATAAACCAAGCAAACCACTATCCAGTTGGAAGAACAATTATGCCAACCAACACTAGAGAAACTATCGGTGCAAGTGAAACTCGAACACGGAAGCACCCTTCGGGTATACTCTACAAAGCATGGCCCGACATATACCCTAGGTACCGTGGTATACCCCCACAGTCACCTATGTAAGTCCCTATAATAAAGGAAACTAAGTTTCTAGCTCATAAACAGTCAACAAGCAGGTACATTTGACAGTCAGTTGGACTGCAATGAGCAGGATAACAAGTCTGAAATCTTTTTATAACCCTAATTTGCACCAGACATGCATACCTAGCATCATGCCATCTCATTTTCCATTTTTTCCAAGACACTACTGAACAAATCTTCTAAAAAACACCCTTTTTGAAGGCATACGTGCCCTGCTCCACTACTGCATGCGTGTATATGCTAGCTGACTCACTACAACCCCCATATACCGACAAAATCAAAAAACATATGAAGTTGTAGACCGAACACAGATTTTCGGGTAAATTGCCTAAACTGTTTGACCACCCATAGCCAGTCACTCAACCAAATACCTAGCCCTTTCTAGCCTATAAAAGAAGGGGTAGGGATCCCATTTGGAGGAGGAAAAATGATAGTAAAGAAACTCTACCCAATTTTGCATTCCCCTTGCCCCAACCTTTTGCAACCATTGTGTGAGAACTGAAGAGGAGAAGCATATGTGGAAGCGGTTGGTGCACAGGTGAAGAAGAGCCTAGGACATGATTCGAGGAGAAGTAGCTGATGTCACCATTGTAAGTGATTTTTGTGAGGTTAATAGAAAGAATTACTTTTCCCATCCCACCATATGAGGTGTTCAATATTCAATTTTGGTTTATATTTTTGGAACCTCTCACCCACTAATTCATATATGAGATGCATGTCCGTATTTCTTTGTTTGTATGTTTGTGAATGTAGGTTATCTTTGGGAGGAGACTTACAGTCAAGGAGAAACCGAATGAAAAAGGATCAACACCAAGCGAGGAGTTCAAGGTAGAGTTACCAGATCCTTTTATCCTTGTGTTTTATGAATGAATGTGGGGTCTATATTAGGATAATAGTAAAAGGTAGGAGACTTTCAAAGGTTATTTCTGCATGCATTACTAAACTCTTAATGCTAGTCTGTAGGGGGATTTCCCACCCACAACAGAATTGGAAACCATACTGGGAAGATATCTAGGGTTTTTGGGAATATTTTTTGGGTGTTTTATATTGGTTTCATTACCTTTTTTCCAAGTTTCTGCAAGAGTCTGAGGTAGTAGGGATTCTGGTCTTCCATACCAGTACTCCTTGCTTTCATTGATTGACTTCTTTTTTCTTTTTCGGTAAGTCATAGAGGTATACACGGCCTATACAAGGCCTGCACGCGTATATACATGCCCTACCTTTATACAACCCACATACATACGTTTGATGATGAAGTGTTAGCTGTGTACCTGAGTTCATATTTTTTTTGTTTTAGAGAGGAAATCATCCTCTTCCCTATCAGAAGTGATCCTTCTCAGGGGTTTTTTGGATCTAGTTCTGGTCTCTGTTGATGCATTTTGTAGCCTAGGTATAACCTCATATTAGCTTGGTTTTAACAAAGTTTCCTTGCATCTTTTTCTATCAATGTAAGTTTTTGTGTCTTCAAGGGATTATGTTTCTCAATACCAGTACTCCCCGCCAGTGCTTGATTGTTTGTTTTTCAATTTTTGATGAGTTGTAGAGGTGCACGTAGCCTGTAGTGGGCATGCACACATGCATACACACCCTGACCTTGCACATCCAACGTACATACGTTGGCTATTGAACTTTCAGTAGTGTAGTTATTGAGAAATTGTTTTTGTAGAAGAGACAATCATCCTCTTCCCTGTCAGGAGTCACACCTCTCAGGGATTTTCTTGATATAGTCTGGGTCTCTGTCATAGTAGTATGTAGCTTAGGTTTGATTATAGCATAGCTTTCTTTTTCATTAAAATTTTTCCTCTGTTTTTCTGTAATAGGGTTTTTAGACAAGTTTGAAGAGTCTGCTTCAATCATCTTGTGTGTTATTGTCAGTAACTCTTTGTGATCTGCGCTTAGGCCAAAATTCATTTCTTGGTCTTTACTTGTCGTCATTTTTCCCTTTTTTCTTTTAAGCATTAAACAATAAATTTTTATTTTTATTTTTTCTTGTTTTGGTTAAGTAGTTGGTTGTTTGCATTAATCATCAGGAAAAATATTGCTTTCGTAAGTTCTTGGCTGACTGAATTAGGAAAATAAGTAGCTCGTAGTCGAGTGAAAGCTTTTTTTGAGTTTTCTGTTAAAAGATATTAAAAAAAAAAGGTTTGAAAAGTTGGTTAAAGAGTTTGAATGTGCAAATTTGAATTTGTGAAGAAGTAATTTGTTTCTAGTTTCATTATATGCTCTTCTCTTTCGTCCCTGAAAAACATCACTGGTTTCACTTTCATTCCCTTTGACTTAAGACAACCACTAAAATTAACGATTAATTAAAATCAACTAGACTTTATGTTTGTAGGGTCCATCAACTAGTATAGGCTAGAGCCTTGATTTAGGATTGGTGAGGAAAATCTTCAAGGGTGAAAAAACAAACATAAGAGTCTATGCTAGGGAGTGATAAAAGTCTAGTATCGTGAAAGTTATCCGGGACCCCCCTCTAACATAAGGGCTAAACACAAGGTCGCGTGTGGAAAGGTAGTGGAGATAACCCCTCCAAAGTCGGACCAAGTGTAGTGGGGAACACATATAGAGGGCTTATCTTGGGATTTCGTTGCTTGCATTTTCCACGGAGCTTCATGGGTCTCAAATCCATTCGAGGTCCTTAGTCTTATTCCAGAACACTTGCTTTCGATACCCTTGATAGGTTTCGGGCTTGATACCTTGCTCATTGTGGTCCACCCCACTGTTGACTGTACCCACCTGGCGACTGTTTGCGCGCTAACACGAGTGACTGCGGGGGTATACTGCGGTACCTAGGATAGACATCGGGCCATGATTTGTAGAGTATACCCAGAGGGTGCTTCCATATTCCAGTTGCACTTGCACCGGTAAGTTGCTCTAGTGTTGGTTGTTGTAACTGTTCTTCCAACTAGCTAGTGATTGATTGTTTTATCTCATAGGTACTTTTTATAGTGCGTGCTAGTGTTCAAATGATTATAGATAGCCCTAGTGTGTCTTTTATCTTATCACACAGTGGAGGATCAGGAGTTCCTATGGTTGCGAAGGCTTTTGGGCCTACCTCCGGTTGACCTTGAACCCCCCCGCCACCGCTAAGGAAAAAACTAGACCAACAAGGGTCTTTTGAGACAACTGGGTTGCAGGAAACTATGCCCGACCAATCTTCGAGAGGAGAAAATTTTATTATGGAGAAATCAATCATAGTGTCTCAAGAAACAATGGAACCAAACACTACTACTTCTTCAGGGAATACTCATATTCCCTCCACGACTGTCACTACAAGGGGTGTTCCACCTCCTAACCAACCGTCGTCGGTCTAGGCCACTATTGTCTCAACTTCTTCTACCTATGGCAGAGGTTTGATTCTGTCTATGCTGGTGATCATTGCTCTGTTTATCCAGAGTGAAAGAAGCCCTCCATTCTCATACGGGATGCTTGGCTTCGGTACGAGTACTGTAATTTCCTCCTCCACTCTACAGACTTTAGGTCTAGGGGAAGGGAGTTCCAACACTCATCTACAAGGATATATGGGGGGCACTTCAACCACCTTTATCACTTTCCCTTATGACGGGGGTCATATACCCCCTTCATCCCCCTTGCTCAACAGTGTTCATCAACACTCCACTGGGCCAAACGTTAACTTGTTTGGAGAAGGTAGTCAAGCACTCCCTTCTTATAACATGTCAGTTTGTTCGACACTATTCTCTTTGTTCGTCGCGTTTGGTCACAACTATTTCCTGTTAGTTTTCGTCTCGGTCAGGGGCAACCCTAGTTATGGACAACAACATCCTGTACAGGGTACTATTCCTGCACGCGGGGAGCACTTAAGAATTCCTTCCTCACAAGGAACTTGGAATCCTTGGCAGGGACCAGTTCCCTTGTCAGGGATGTCGATCAGGGGAAACCCCTTCCATACCCAGTGGAACCCTGGTCAAGGCCTAACACCTATGCCCTTCGGATTGGCAGGGGGAACCCTTCCCAAAATCCTTGGAATGCGATGCAAGCCCAACCCTTTACATCCTATTTCGGGAATCAGTCGATGACGGCTCAACAAGCGCAGAATCCGTACGCTGGTCATGACCATGTTTATTACCAGGGACCTGGCCAACAACCTAATTTTTCTTGGCAAACCTGGTGCCAGTCAAACTCCAGTCTCCTTTTTCCTTGGTTAGAATCCACAACCCAAACCACCCTTTCTGGTAACTTTGCACTTTCCAGGCTTGACAAGGTTATTAAATGAACCCATCTATCACGATCCGAGTTGGCCTCCTATGCTGACCAAGTTGCCTTCGGATATTCCAAAGATCGAAGCCAATCTTAATGAATATCCTGGTGATCATGTGACTACCTTCCACTTATGGTGCTTGTCCAACTCTTTGAGAGACGACTCCATCCAATTGCGATTGTTTCAATGCACTCTCATAGGGAGTGTTTTGAAATGGTACATAGAGCTCGACTGCTCACGACACTCCTCCTTCGATGAATTGGAAATGGATTTCTTAAACCATTTCCAATTACCTGTGAGATACGACGCCAACAATGAATTACTGGCCAACTTTGAGCAGACAAAAGAAGACCATATCTCGGATCACATTCGAGAATGGAGATGTCAAAAGAGTTTGATAAAAGTGCCAGTCCCACCAAAATTTTTGCTAGAGTGGTTCCTTAAGTCTTTGGTGCCCCAATTGTCTAAAGACATCGCAATGTCCAGGGTGTTTTCCAAGGAAGATGCGATAATTAGATATCAACAGCTAGAGATGATTTACTCTCAGTCTGGTTTACTTTATGAAATTTTTCTAGATGCACCAAGGTCAATACTTGACAAGACTAGAAAGAGGTCTGGACCATATGCCGATGGAATTATTGGTTCAGCACAAATGAAGCCTACTAATCCATTGTCAAATTAATTGCAACAATTTTTGATACAACAGAAAATGACCAGCGAGACCATTGGTTCAGCTGCTCCCCCTACCCAAAAGTTGGATGTACACAGTGTGCAAACGACCAACCCGAAGGCCACCCAATAGCCTAACGGAAAGAAGAAACAATGAAAGAAGGGTAAGGGGGATAAGAAACCCACTGATAATGCTGGTGGGGGTGACACTGAAAATAAGAAGTTGAAGTATCCTTGTAATCTTTGCAAGGAGGACCACCTGACACATCAGTGCCCTCGAGTTGCGAAAGACCATAAGTTATTATCACAACAATAGCATATTGTGTTAATGAACCTGTTTCCACATGGGAAAAACCCAACCCAAGCCTCTTCGAGCACCGAGGGGGGCAGTCAGGGACCCCCCCCATCTTCGAGTAATCTTTCGTCCATGAATGTATACATGATGAAAGGTAGCGTTGCCATAGCAACTAGGACACGTGACTACGAAATGCCAAGAACCTATAAGAAGAAAAACGAAGCCGAAAACCCACCTCTTCCTCTCTAGATTGAGAAGGCGTTGGGTGAAACAATGACACACATCCCAAAAGATGCATTCAAGAAAGATTCTCACAATCTAAATGCAAGGGATGCCCAGAACTAATCTGTGGTGGAGGATTTATCACAAACCCCTTATGCAATGTCTTCTTTGGAGGTTCTCCAGAGCTTCCCTTCCCAGAGAAAGGCTTTGTTTTCCGCCCTAGGATCTACTGAGACTTGTAATATTGGAACGATCATGCTTGATATGACCAACTTAAAACCTCAGCTTCCTTACCATGTAGCTTTTCAGATAGTAGTGCCTTACACCACGAAAACTTTTACCTGAAACATTTTCCACACAGTGGTGGATGAGGGAACCTCAACATGCGTGATGTATTTGGCGTGTTGGAAGGCTACCAGCCATCCTGTTTTGTCTTCGTCACCTACTCTTCTTACAGATTTTGAAGGTTGTTCTTTCCGACCACATGGGATCATTCCTTCTTTCCCCGTGCAAATAGGGGAAAAACCATGTGCGTCGAAGTCAAAGTGGTCGATGTGTCTCTCGACTACAATATCTTGTTAGGAAGGATTTAGGCCTATGCTATGCAAGTAGTGGTCGCGACAGCCTTTTGGGTCTTGTTATTTCCACACGAGGGTCGGATTGTGACCATTGATCAGTTATCCTTCTCTCATCCTGATCCTTCATCGGGAGTCTCCACGGTCCCGATGATTGATAACCCTCAGCTCGACATCGTCAATGTAGGGGTTGGTTTGTGCCCACCTTTGATGGGTACTTTTGATTACCCGCCTTCGACCAACAATGTCCATTTCATGTCGGCTGTCCCCGACCAGCCTCGAGTTGAAAATTTTCAACTCTCGTCATTTCACATGACGTACTTTAATGATCCATGGACTCTTCCTTCCCCATCAACCATGATGGAAGGGACAAAGCACCATGGCATGGCCATGCCTCTGTCTATGGAAGAAGTTGCATACTTGATTATTCAACAAGATTTCGCCGACCCCGACCCGACTCTCACATAAGAGTTATATCCGGTGCTTGAGCCTATTTGGGCTCAAGGTTCCCTTGATGATACAGGTTATTTAGACTTAGTCTTGCCCTTAGATGAGGCAATTATTGAGGCAATGAATAGTTCAGATAGACCCTGGGATGATCTTCATCATAGATCTTACTTCCTCCCAGAGTTAGGATGAATTGAAGCAGGCAAATTCACTTTGGCTATGAATGGAGATAAATCTTGTCCTATCAATCCTTTGGCAATGCACACAGTTTACGTTGAAGGAAATATGGAAACAATAGTTGAAACGATACCTATCAACATCTCCAGAACCCATGGTGTCGTGGAGAATATCTTCATCGGAGTGGACTTCTCCCCTTAGGAGATTCAAATCTACATGGATTTATCGAAATAATTCTGCGACGTGTTTTTCGGGCCTTATGAGGAAATTCCAGGCATAGATCCAAGAATCGTGGAACATGAAATCACAAATTATCCTGATGTTAAGCCATTCTAGCAGAAGATTCATCCAGTCAATCCTAGGAAAGTAGCAGCTATTAAGGATGAAGAAGAGAAACTACTTAAAGCTGGTTTCATCTACCCCATCCAATTGATTCAATGGGTGTCAAATCTCATGCCAGTCAACAAAAAACAGGATATGATTCGCATATGTATGGACTTCCGTGATCTGAACAAGGCTTGTCCAAAGGATAATTTCCCCATGCCATTTATTTACCAAATAGTTGACGAATGTGCAGGTTGTGAGGCCTTTTCTTTCATGGATGGTTTTTCAGGATACAATCAGATACAGATCAAGCAAAAAGACCAACACAAAACCACTTTCATTTGTCCGTGGGGTACATTCACTTATCAAAAGATGCCTTTTGGTCTGAAAAATGTTGGAGCTAAATTTCAGCGGGCCATGTCTTTTTCTTTCCATGACCTCAAAGACATAGTCAAGGCTTATCTTGATGATTTAGCATCATGATATCCCAAGAGAGATAATCATCCAACACACCTCCGACTTATTCTTGAACGATGTCACTACTACAGAATCCGCTTGAATCTAAACAAGTGCAGTTTTTGCATCACATCGAGTCGTCTGCTAGGTTTAATAGTTTTGAAAATAGGGATCATGGTCGATCCTCTTAAGGTTGAGGCAATAGTTCAGTTTCCTCCCCCATGCACCATCCCTCAGCTTCAAAGTTTGTAGGGAAAATCGAACATTTTACTATGTTTCATTGCAAACTATGCTGAGATCACAAAGGGTTTTATAAGTTTATTGAAGAAGGACGTTCCTTTTCATTGGGATGAATCTTCTCAACACTCTTTCATAGCATTGAAACATGCCCTCACATCTACCCCTCTGCTTCGACAACCCAATTATAATAAATATTTCTTATTGTACTTGGACGCTGCGGAGTCGACCATCGGTATGGTCTTAGTTCAGGAGGATGATTTTCTCTCAGAATACGTGATTTATTACCTGAGCCAAGGCCTGGTTGGACCGAAACTCAGTTATTCCCACATTGAAAAACTTGCGTTGGCAGCAGTCCATGCTGTCCAACGGTTCCATCATTACATCTTTTTTCGCAAGACCACTGCCATTGCCGTTATGAATCCATTTCAATACGTGTTGACACGATGCTTCATTGGTGGAAATATCAGTAGATGGATTTTTATCCTCCAAGAATTTGACTTGGATTTTGTTTCGATAAAATCCAAAAATTCTTTGGTCTTTGCGAAACTCATATCGGAACTTCCGGTCGATTCAGGTGATGTTATACCCAATGAGTCACCTATCAAAGGACACATATTTTTCATCACATCCTCCGACCCCTCATATGGATATGTGCTTGTCTATCTCCATATTTTTAATTGCCCCACCTCTGCTTCTCGTGATGAGCATCTTCATATACGCCATTGAGCCAAGAACTATCTCATACTCGAGGACACTTTGTATCGTCGAGGTGTAGAATACATCCTTCGTCGATGTCTCACTCATGAAGAAGAGGAAATCATGCTTAACAATTTCCACATTGGAGCATGTGGTGGTCATTTGTTTGGGTTGGAAACAACCCAAAAGATTCTACAAGACAGTTACTTCTGGTCGACATTAATAAAATATTGTGCTGAATCGGTCAAGAAGTGCCACCTGTGTCATATCTTCTCTCATAAGATGAGGGCACACCTTGCTCCCATGTTTCCCGTTCTTACCGTTGGTCCCTTCACTAAATGGGGGATTGATTACACTACATGAAACCCCCCTTCAGCAAGAGGGCACCACTATATCATCGTAGCAGTAGACTACTTCACCAAGTGAGTTGAAGCTATGCCAACGTTCAAAGATGACGGGGAGACAACAAATCTCTTTTTGTTCAACCAGATAATAGCAAGGTTCAGCGTCCCGAGAGAGATTGTCACTGACCATGGCAGTCAATTTCAGAACAAAATGATGACTGAGTTAATGTCAAATCTTGGGTTGTGGAAAGAACATTCATCACCCTACTACCCACAAGAGAATGGTCAGGTGGAAGATGCAAATAAATATCTTAAGACCATGAACGATCAATTCGGCCAAGTCAAATTGGCATTTGATGTTATACTCGACATTATGGGCCTACCGAACATCTCTTAAGACTATAACCGGTTTCTCACCTTTTCAACTCGTTTATGGGCTAGAAGCAGTCTTACCCATAGAGTGAAAGATCCCATCTTTAAATTTGGAAGTACAGTTATTGCCAGACACTTCATCGCTTGAAGAATGTTTATTATATCTTGAGCAACTCAATGAGCAGCGTCATGATGCGGCCTTAGTTAACGAGGCTCACAAACAAAAAGTCAAGTGTCAATATGATCGGTCCGTTCATCCTTGGATTTTCTTTGAAGGTGACCTTGTCATGGTTTATGACCAAGATAAGGACCCCCTGGGGGCAGGCAAGTTCAAACCTATGTGGGCAGACCTTTCATTGTGAAAGAGGTTCTAAAAAAGGGTGCTTATCATCTGGTGGAATTTGAGGGAAATGTTTTGGCGGAGCCTAGAAATGGGCTCTACCTAAAGAAGTATTACTCATAGGTGGGTCGCCTTGGGTGACTTTTTGTAACATATGTATAGTCTTTGTACTATTACTTTTTAGTTTTGTCTTTTAGTTTTATGGATGGGTCATTTTTGATGTTATCTTTTTCACTATGGAAGATGTCAAGTGAATCAAAGGTGTTTGTTGGGTTCGCGGACGGTGCTAGCCGGCACACTCGGAGGATTTCTTCCACAACTTGGGTGATTTTCACACCTCGGGGCCAATTACTCTCCTCATGAGGCATCTGTTTAGGTGATACCACAAACAATGTCACCAAATACAGTGAAGTTCTTGATTTGCTTCATGACACTTTGTCGCTTGGTATCTCTCATCTCCGAGTCTATCTAAATGCTCAGTTGGTTGTGTCTCAGTTAAATGGGGTTTACCGCGTTTATAATCCTACCCTACATCGACGATTCCTTAGGGTATGTCCCTTAGAACGAATCTTTGATTACATTATGTATATCCATGTTCCTAGGAGATTGAATCAAGTTACAGATACTCTAGATAATCATATATTAGATTGGCATCTTGCACACATTTAAGACACACACACACACACATGTAAATACATTTGTAGATAAATGTAATCCATAAAAAAACAAGAGATGTAAATATGTATATNTTTCCCAAAAAACGTCGTTTAAGGCCTCAAAATGGCCCCGGAAGTTAAAAACTGCTAAAAATAGTAAATTACCAAAATTGTCAGAAACATGTTTTGGGCCAGTTGGAGAAGGTGGGTGGCCACCGATATCCACCTGGATCAAACCTGGTGCGAGTCAAACTCTAGGATCCTTTTTCCTTGGTTAGAATCCACAACCCAAACCACCCTTTCTGGTAACTCTGCACTTGCCAGGCTTGACAAGGTTATTAAATGAACCTATCTATCACGATCCGAGTTGGCCTCCTATGCCGACCAAGTTGCCTTCGAACATTCCAAAGATCGAAGCAAAGATTAATGAAGATCCTGGTGATCATGTGACTACCTTCCACTTATGGTGCTTGTCCAACTCTTTGAGAGACGAATCCATCCAATTGCGATTGTTTCAATGCACTCTCATAGGGAGTGTTGTGAAATGGTACATAGATCTCGACTGCTCACAACACTCCTCCTTCGGTTAATTGGAAATGGATTTCTTAAACCATTTCCAATTACCTGTGAGATACAATGCCAACAATGAATTACCGGCCAACTTTGAGCAGACAAAAGCAGACCATATCTCAGATCACATTCGAGAATGGAGATGTCAAAATAGTTTGATAAAAGTGCCAGTCCCACCAACATTTTTGCTAGAGTGGTTCCTTAAGTCTTTGGTACCCCAATTGTCTAAAGACATCGCAATGTCCGAGGTGTTTTCCGAGGAAGATGTGATAATTATATATCAACAGCTAGAGATGATTTACTCTCAGTCTGGTTTACTTTATGCAATCTTTCTAGATGCACCAAGGTCAATAATTGAAAATACTAGAAAGAGGTCTGGACCACATGCCGATGGAATTATTGGTTCAGCACAAATGAAGCCTATTGATCCATTGTCAAATCAATTGCAACAATTTTCGATACAACAGAAAATGATCAGCGAGACCACTAGTTCAGTTGTTCCCCCTACCTAAAAGTTGGATGTACACAGTGTGCAAACGACCAACCTGAAGGCCACCCAACAACCTAATGGAAAGAAGAAACAATGAAAGAAGGGTAAGGGGGATAAGAAACCAACTGATAATGCTGGTGGGGGTGACACTGAAAATAAGAAGCTGAAGTATCCTTGTAATCTTTGCAAGGAGGACCACCTGACACATCAGTGCCCTCGACTTGCGGAAGCCCAGAAGTTATTATCACAACAATAGCCTATTGTGTTAATGAACCCATTTCCACATGGGCAAAACCCAACCCAAGCCTCTTCGAGCACCGAGGGGGGCAGTCAGGGACCCCCCCATCTTCGAGTAATCTTTCGTCCATGAATGTATACATGATGAAAGGTAGCGTTGCCATAGAAACTAGGACACGTGACTACGGAATGGCAAGAACCTATAAGAAGAAAAACGAAGCTGAAAACCCACCTCTTCCTCTCTAGATTGAGAAGGCGTTGGGAAAAACAATGACACACATCCCAAAAGTTGCATTCAAGAAAGATTCTCACAATCCGAATGCAAGGGATGCCCATAACTAATCTGTGGTGGAGGATTTGTCACAAACCCCTTATGCAATGTCTGCTTTGGAGGTTCTCCAGAGCTACCCTTCCCAGAGAAAGAATCTATTTGCTGCCCTAGGATCTACTGAGACTTGTAATCTTGGAACGATCATGCTTGATATGACCAACTTAAAACCTCAGCTTCCTTACCATGTAGCTTTTCAGATAGTAGTGCCTTACACCATGAAAACTTTTACCTGAAAATTTTTCCACACAGTGGTGGATGAGGGAACCTCGACATGCGTGATGTATTTGGCGTGTTGGAAGGCTATAAGCCATCCCATTTTATCTTCGTCACCTACTCTTCTTAGGGATTTTGAAGGTCGTTCTTTCCGACCACATGGGATCATTCCTTCTTTCCCCGTGCAAATAGGGGAAAAACCATGTGCGTCGAAGTCAAAGTGGTCGATGTGTCTCTCAACTACAATATCTTGTTAGGACAGATTTGGGCCTATGCTATGCAAGTAGTGGTTGCGACAGTCTTTTGGGTCTTTTTATTTCCACACGAGGGTCAGATTGTGACCATTGATCAGTTATCCTTCTCTTGTCCTGATCCTTCATCAGAAGTCTCCACGGTCCCGATGATTGATAACCCTCAGCTCGACATCGTCAATGTAGGGGTTGGTTTGTACCCACCTTTGATGGGTACTTTTGATTACCCACCTTCGACCAGCAATGTCCATTTCATTTCGGTTGTCCCCAACCAGCCTCGAGTCGAAATTTTTCAACTCTCGTCATTTAACATGACGTAATTTAATGATCCATGGACTCTTCCTTCCCCATCAACCATGATGGAAGGGACAAAGCACCATGGCATGGCCATGCCTCTGTCTATGGCAGAAGTTGCATACTTGATTATTCAACAAGATTTCGCCGACCCCGACCCGACTCTCACATAAGAGTTATATCCGGTGTTTGAGCCTATTTGGGCTCAAGGTTCCCTTGATGATATAGGTTATTTAGACTTAGTCTTGCCCTTAGATGAGGCAATTATTGAGGCAATGAATAGTTCGGATAGACCTTGGGATGATCTTCATCATAGATCTTACTTCCTCCCAGAGTTACGATGAATTGAAGCAAGCAAATTCACTCTGGCTAAGAATGGAGATAAATCTTGTCCTATAAATCCTTTGGCAATGCACATAGTTTACGTTGAAGGAAATATGGAAACAATAGTTGAAACTATACCTATCAACATCTCCAGAACCCATGGCGTCGTGGAGAATATCTTCATTGGAGTGGACTTCTCCCCTTAAGAGATTCAAATCTACACGGATTTATCGAAATAATTCTACGATGTGTTTTCCAGATCTTACGAGGAAATGCCAGGAATAGATCCAAGAATCGTGGAACATGAAATCACAACTTATCCTGATGTTAAGCTAGTCCGGCAGAAGCTTCATCCAGTCAATCCTAGGAAAGTAGCAGCTATTAAGGATGCAGTAGAGAAACTACTTAAAGTTGGTTTCATCTACCCCATCCAATTGATTCAGTGGGTGTCAAATCTCGTGTCAGTCAACAAAAAATAGGGTATGATTTGCGTATGTACGGACTTCCATGATCTGAACAAGGCTTGTCCAAAGGATAATTTCCCCATGCCATTTATTTACCAAATAGTTAATGAATGTGCAGGTTGTGAGGCCTTTTCTTTCATGGATGGTTTTTCGGGATACAATCAAATACAGATCAAGAAAAAAGACCAACACAAAACCACTTTCATTTGTCTGTGGGGTACATTCGCTTATCGAAAGATGCCTTTTGGTATGAAACATGTTGGAGCTACATTTCAGTGGGACATGTCTTTTTCTTTCCATGACCTCAAAGAAATAGTCAAGGCTTATCTTGATGATTTAGCATCATGATATCCCAAGAGAGTTAATCATCCGACACACCTCCGACTTATTCTTGAACGATGTCACTACTACCGAATCCGCTTGAATCCAAACAAGTGTAGTTTTTGCATCACATCGAGTCGTCTGCTAGGTTTCATAGTTTTGACAATAGGGATCATGGTCGATCCTCTTAAGGTTGAGGCAATAGTTCAGTTTCCTCCCCCATGCACCATCCCTCAGCTTCAAAGTTTGTAGGGAAAATCGAACATTTTACTGTGTTTCATCGCAAACTATGCTGAGATCACAAAGGGTTTTATGTGTTTATTGAAGAAGGACGTTCCTTTTCATTGGGATGAAGCTGCTCAATGCTCTTTCATAGAATTGAAACATGCCCTCACATCTACCCCTCTGCTTCGACAACCCAATTATAATAAATATTTCTTATTGTACTTGGACGTTGCGGAGTCGACCATCGATATGGTATTAGTTTAGGAGGATGATTTTCTCTCAGAATACGTGATTTATTACCTGAGCCAAGGCCTGGTTGGACTGAAACTCAGTTATTCCCACATTGAAAAACTTGCGTTGGCAACATTCCATGCTGTCCAACGGTTCCGTCATTAAATATTTTTTCGCAAGACCACTTCCATTGCCGTTATGAATCCATTTCAATACGTGTTGACACGATGCTTCATTGGTGGAAATATCAGTAGATGGATTTTTATCCTCTAATAATTTGACTTGGATTTTGTTTCGAAAAAATCCAAAAATTCGTTGGTCTTTGCGGAACTCATATTGGAACTTTCGGTCGAATCAGGTGATTTTATACCCGATGAGTCACCTATCAAAGGACACATGTTTTTTATCGCATCTTTCGACCCCTCATATGGAGATGTGCTTGTCTATATCCATATTTTGAAGTGCCCCACCTCTGCTTCTCATGATGAGCGTCTTCATATACGCCATTGAGCCAAGAACTATCTGATACTCGAGGACACTTTGAATCGTCGAGGTGTACAATACATCCTTCGCCGATCTCTCACTCATGAAGAAGAGGAAATCATGCTTAAAAATTTCCACACTGGAGCATGTGGTGGTCATTTGTTTGGGTTGGAAACAGTCCAAAAGATTCTACAAGACAGTTACTTATGGCCGACATTAATCAAATATTGTGCTGAATCGATCAAGAAGTGTCACCTGTGTCATATCTTCTCTCGGAAGATGAGGGCACACCCTGCTCCCATGTTTCCCGTTCTTACCATTGGTCCCTTCACTAAATGGGGGATTGATTACACTACATGAAACCCCCTTCAGCAAGGGGGCACCACTATATCATCGTAGCAGTAGACTACTTCACCAAGTGAGTTGAAGCTATGCCAACGTTCAAAGATGATGGGGAGACAACAACTCTCTTTTTGTTCAACCAGATAATAGCAAGGTTCAACGTCCCAAGAGAGATTGTCACTGACCATGGCAGTCAATTTCAGAACAAAATGATGACTGAGTTAACATCAAATCTTGGGTTGTGGCAAGAACATTCATCACCCTACTACCGACAAGCAAATGGTCAGGTGGAAGCTGCAAATAAATATCTTAAGACCATTCTACAATGAACGATCAATTTGGCCAAGTCAAATTGGCATTTGATGTTATACTCGACATTATGGGCCTACCGAACATCTCTTAAGACTACAACCGATTTCTCACCTTTTCAACTCGTTTATGGGCTAGAAGCAGTCTTACCCATAGAGTGAAAGATCCCGTCTTTAAAGTTGGAAGTACAGCTATTTCCAGACACTTCATCGCTTGAAGAATGTTTATTATATCTCGAGCATCTCAATGAGCAACGTCATGATGCGGCCTTAGCTAACGAGGCTCACAAACAAAAAGTCAAGTGTCAATTTGATTGGTCCGTTCGTCCTCGAATTTTCTTTGAAGGTGACCTTGTCATGGTTTATGACCAAGATAAGGACCTCCTCGGGGCAGGCAAGTTCAAACCTATGTGGGTCAGACCTTTCATTATGAAAGAGGTTCTAAAAAAGGGTGCTTATCATCTAGTGGACTTTGAGGGAAATGTTTTGGTGGAGACTAGAAATGGGCTCTACCTAAAGAAGTATTACTCATAGGTGGTTTGACTTGGGTGACTTTTTGTAACATATGTATAGTCTTTGTACTATTACTTTTTAGTTTTGTCTTTTAGTTTTATGGATGGGTCATTTTTGATGCTATCTTTTTCACTATGGCAGATGTCAAGTGAATCAGAGGTGTTTGTTGGGTTCGTGGACGGTGCTATATGGCACACTCGGAGGATTTCTTCCACAACTTGGGTGATTTTCACACCTCGGGGCCAATTACTCTCCTCATGAGGCATCTGTTTAGGTGATACCACAAACAATGTCACCAAATACAGTGAAGTTCTTGATTTGCTTCATGACACTTTATCGCTTGGTATCTCTCATCTTCGAGTCTATCTAAATGATCAGTTGGTTGTGTCTCAGTTAAATGGGGTTTACCATGTTTATAATCCTACCCTACATTGATGATTCCTTAGGGTATGTCCCTTAGAACGAATCTTTGATTACATTACGTATATCCATGTTCCTAGGAGATTGAATCAAGTTACAGATACTCTAGATAATCATATATTAGATTGGCATCTTGCACACATTTAAGACACACACACACACACACATGTAAATACATTTGTAGATAAATGTAATCCATAAAAAACCAAAAGATGTAAATATGTATATATATATATATATATATTGCAAAGTATCAAAGTACATAAGTGGGCGCGAACTCCTCAAAAAATATGTGTCTAGTAAAGAGTCACAGGGCTTATGCCCTCAAAAGTATACAAAAGGTGCCCTCAACACATAAGAAGTCTAGTCTAAGCTAAGGGCGGGGGCATGTTGGCCTTGTCATAGTGAACAACGATGTTGGACAGATGCCGAAAAATCTGGACATGGGTCCGTGGTACCCCAAAAATGTGAGTCTTCATGGACGGTGGGAGATCCTCGTTCTCCACCATGGGGACTATTCAAGTAAGCGTGGTGAGGTTCCACTCTATCCATCTCAATACTCTCTTAGCCTCTCCGGCTGGAGGTCCCCCTGCTGCTGTTGGTCCAGCCTCTGGTCGAGGACGCTGCCTAGTCCTTGAAAATTCCACTGGACGCACTAGCCCCACATTTGCACATAACAGATACATAGTTGTCAGATAATCTGGTACACAAAAAATTTGATATATATTGTTGGCCCTTGACCAAGTTTTAAGGAATACTTGGTCATAATTGACTGTTTTCGTTACTCCGACATCCAGTCAGAGAAGGAGCGCATGGTGAAGAGGAGATCATGGGATCTCCGCCCCTTTTTAGGGATTTTTGGAATTTTGAGGAATATTGTAATGGGAAATGGATATCGGCCCTTATTTAGGCCTTTTGCATGTATAAATAGAAGGGTAGGAGATGTGTGTAAAAAGTGGGGTGTGTGATGTAAAGTAAATGGATTAGTGCATAAAGTATATCTATGCGATCAGATGTCTGTGTGACTGTAAGAGCTCTGTGCCTACTGTAAGTATTGTAAGTGCTGAGTGCACGGGTCAAGGGAGGACTTAGTTCTTGGATCTACCCAGGTAAAGAGGATCTAGCAAGATGCACAGATCTCTTGTCCTAGGCGGGGTAGGATCTTGAAGGCTTTGTGTTGTAACTTGGTTTACAGAAGATAATAACAGAAGAAGACTTTGTGGACATAGCCCTAGGGTGGGGGTGAACCATGGTAAATCTGTGTATTGTGCTGATGTATTTTTCTTGCTAAGTGATCTGATATGTTTAGATGGATCTATTAATTCTTTATGCTTATGAGATATGAATGCATGATATATATGATACATAAGATGCTAAGTGCTTAATCTATTAAGTATAACTTGTTTATCATTTCTAAGTTCTAGATCTGAGTAATTACTGCGGTGCTCTGTGGTTTCTGCAAAGTGTATTAATGAATATATGTTAAGGAATAACTGATGCTAAGTGCGATGTAAGAAAGATAATCAGATATCTATGTCCCGGCTAAGGTTGCAGACATCTGAGTTCTACCTCGGGTGAGACTTCATCTGCTTCACAGGTGTTGTCAAAAGGGCCAGTAATTAGGGTTTTGTTGGTGCACTCTTGAGCATTGAACCCTGGGTCTGCCCCTATGCCAACAAATGGTTCCATTGTCGAGACCTAAAATTGTGATTGCTGGGAACTGAAGAAGAAGAAGCCTTGTGAAAAATAATCTTTGTGTGTAGATATGTTTCCCTAGTGTGCAGTGTTCTGTTTGACCTGTGAATCTTTGTGCGAAGAAAGAGAGGTCAGATTTGAAGAAAAGAGGCCAGATCTGAAGAAAATAAGTTAGATGTGTGAAGAAAGAGGTCATATCTTCAAGAAAAAGGTAAGATCTATAAGCTTTGTTATTTGATAAAGGTGAGAATAGTTAAAAGTATTAGATCTGGAAGCTTTGTGCTCTATAGAAGTAAGATAAGTGAAATTTTTTTGTTTCTAAAGCATGGATCTAGGTATGTTTGAAAGATTATGTCCTATAGATAAAAGAAAGTTTGATATGAATAGATCTGATAAGTATAGTGATAGATATATTATACCTATGCATCGAAAGAATGTTTGGACTAACAAGTGAATGAAAGATCCTATAAAGAGTTCTTTGTAGGCTAGTCACCATGATCCTAGTGCGCAATACAAAAGGAGTTAGGGAACATCTAAACAAAAAACAGGATTAACCCTCTGTTATAGTTGCAGAAGACTAGGACATCTTTCTAAGGAATGCCCTGGGAGAAGACCTAGTTGCCTCTGTTGTAAGGCTATGGACCATGAAGTATTGCATTGCCCTAGAATGATTGCTAGGCTTGAGAAGATGAAAATGGAGCAAGAAAACCCTAAAGGAGATCAAGAGACCAAGATTATAGCAGAAACCTAGAA
This sequence comes from Picea sitchensis, assembly GCA_010110895.2. Taxonomy (NCBI): domain Eukaryota; kingdom Viridiplantae; phylum Streptophyta; class Pinopsida; order Pinales; family Pinaceae; genus Picea; species Picea sitchensis. The sequence continues at coordinate 25,279 of SNQJ01S0044533.1, read as the reverse complement.
AGAATCAGAAAAGATATTGCTACAGATGAAAGATACCTTGAATGACCACCGACATGTTAGGCTATCAGAGATCTTCAAAGAAAAGGATAAAATCGAAGCAAGAATAGGAGACTTTGACATTGACTGTACTCTTGATGAAGAAACACAAGTGAACATTATGCCAGAAAGAACTTGGGAAGATATAGGAAAGCCTGCCATGATCCCTTCCCTAGGAGGAACAAGTTTCTTTAGAGGAAAGCTAGTAAACCTATGTGGAAGGCTCTCCCTAATACCTATGAATGTCAATGGAACTTCGACAGAGGAAGACTTTGAGGTCATTAAATTTGTTGAAGACAATGCCCCGTTTATCATGCTCATGGGGAAACCTTGGATTGATAGAGAACAAGCCAGACGAGAAAAAGAAGAATACATTTTGGAACAGAAGAAAAAAGAGTTAAAAGACTTTATGACTAGAAGGATCGCACACTTGATCAAATAATAGAAGAGTAGATCATAGATATTCAAAATTAGCAACTCCGATGTCGAAGCTAAGAGAACACTTGAAGATCCGTAGAACATCGAGTTATCTATTTTTGATACAGAAGAAGTATTATCAAGGAAAACTAGGAAAGACTTTCAATGGCATGAAGTAACTAAGGACACATAAGATAAACATCATAATGGTAAAAGAACTACTGAGACAAATCTCACGGGGAAGAAGGCTAAGAAGTTAAGAAAGAAAAGGGCTAATACTGTAAGGTTACAAAAGGTTCTAGAGGATACTTTGTAGCAAGTTTAATTGCAGAATTGGAGCTTCACCGAGATATCAAGACAATGACATAGAGTACTTTTCCATGATGAAGCAATATAGTCGTTGGAACTGATATACCCATTCGACCGCCACTCCGAACGAATCGAAAAGTTGTTATGGGTTACCACTACACCGTGGATAGCACTAGAATGGATAGAACTGAGTTAATGCAAGCTTCATATATGTTGCAAGCATTCCATTGCAGAGTTACTTACTTATTCCGCCGCACCATGCTCGGAAGACACTTTTTCCAATTGAGAACTTGAGCTTACAGAATACCTGCGTTATGAAACAATGATTACTCCAGTTTTATTCTCTATCTGATTACGGTACCGACAGTGCATTGACAACCTGAGACAGTGATCCCGAGATTACATGTCCGGTGAGCTTAGTGAATCAGAAGAATAGGTGAGAGAAGTACTTTCTAGCTTAAGGACAGAAAGAGTCATGTCGGAAAGAGGGATGTCCACTGGAGTCCAAGCCTCATCGTCAAGAGGTGTGGAAACCTCCCCATTGACTGCTCGAGCTGGAACATCTCGAGCTGACACAAAATTGAGAACTAAGCATAGGGATGACATATACAACGCGAAGTTAGTGCCAACCATCCTACCAGCTTACATTCCCCCTCTAAGTGGTGATATTAACATGGAAACTGTCCCTAGAGACTTTGAATACACCCTAGTCCTTGCATATCTATCGAAAGGAGTTCACACCTACCGTGCAGATCAAGACAAGATTAAAACGTTGAAGTTTTGTGACTTCAACCTGGGAGACCGTAAATCCTACAACATGCTCACACCTTCTAAGTACTTAACAAGGACTAAGGGCTAGAACTTGAAGATCATCCCTCAACAATGGATGATGAACCTTGCGCAGTCTATTTTGCTCAATGTTATGAAAATACTGTACTTTGGCAGACATCAGGAGGTGACTGCTTGTGTAAAATTGCTGCTAGCAAGTTACCACGGAGGATACCTGTGGTTAAACTTTTGCATAATTGTTGATATGGTGCTGATCAATAGGATTACCAAGCTTAGCATGCAGGGGCCTGATCCCCATGAGTACTACCCTGGAAATATCACTGACCGTGCTCTTTCACAAAAGATTAAAGAGGCTTATGGAAATGTTGAAAAAGGCGTGCGAGGTTACAAGGTAGCCTCTATTGAGAGTGGCACAGTGCACCTTGCATGTCAGCTGATAGCAGGGAAGTTGGTACATAAGAATATACCTACACAAGTATCCGACTTTGTAGTTGATTTCGCAGGGAAGTGCATGGAGGGACTACAAATGAATTGGGAAAAATATTTGGTCAATTAGCTAGAAATTGACTGTAGAGAAGCCAAGGACCAGGGGCATGAATTCCACTTTAGCTAGCTACTAATATTGATCTCATTTGTTGCATGGGAGCTACCAGAAGGCACAAGCTTCCCCAACCTCGACCCATTCGAGCCATTAGCTACGAAGTTTAGTACCTTATGGTACTTGATAGACATGAACAAGCAGTGGAAATCAAATGCCATTTTTCACATATACTATAACCAACTGAAAGAAACCATAGGGGGTTACCCTCACATAACCCCTAACACTTTACAAAGGCTTTGGCATTTGATAAATTTCAGCACAGACCACCACTTTATATACCTAACTCCACAAGCTGATGAACACCAAGAACAACTTAAGTCCTATTATAAGATGACTGAACAAGACCTAGAAGAAATCACGAAGGAATGGTCTATGGACCTCCTTGTCCCAACATATCCAGTGGACATTTCAGATATTGACAGCCTAGAAGCTGTGCAGGACACACCTGGGCCCAGTAATATGAAGAAGACAAAGAAGACAAAGGAAACAAAGAAGCCTGAAGAGGTTCAGGATGTAGATAGCTACTCTGTAAAGATATCTTCCATCACACCCGATCGAGAAGGTAACAACGACGACCTAGAGGAAGTCGAACAACAATCGGAAGAAGAAGTCGAAGCTCTAAAGAAGAGAAAAGGGTCACCTTTGAATTCTTCCTCTAATAAGAAAGCAAAAATGACCATGACCAAGATGAAGACCATGCTCAACCCCGATGACTTCAGCTTTCTCCTCGCAACTTTGAATGAAACTATAGAAGAAATTACAAAAAAGCAGGAGGCCAAGAAACATGCGATGTATGACAGAATTGAAGCCGATCTCCAAGGAGTGCAGTGAGCACTTCAGTCTAACCGCGCAGTCTCCACTGAACCCATTCTAGGAGGAACAACAGAAGTAGGAGATGAATCAGTTCAACTCCACAGGATTGCCGACATAGTCAAAGTACACCTTTAGAAAGTGGAAGAAGCAAAAATGCAGGCCACCCAAGCCCTAAAGTAAGCACAGGAGGAAATCATAGAGAAACGCTGAGATGCACAGCAAGAGAAGGAGGCCATCCATGAGAAATTTGATGGAGACAGAGCAAAAATCCAAAAGGAGAAGGAGCAACTTCTCGCGAAGTAGATTGGAATTGAAGAAGCTGTCAAAAGAGCATTTTTCTCTGTGAACGGCTTAGAAAAGAAGGCCGAAGAACCCTTAGACCGACAAGTCATGAATCTTTCTAAAGTTATTCAACAACTGAAACAAAGATTCATGGACTTAGAGCTTCATATCATCCCAAGTACCCCACAAGAAGAGCACGACCAACAAGAAATAACTGCCCAAGGTACAATATAAAGAATTAAAGAACTCATTGAAGAATGCAAACAACTAAGTACTAGAAGTGCGTAGATACATGAGAACCTGACCAAGTACCCAGAATTACATAAACTGGAGTTGTAGCTCTAGGAGGCGAAGAAGCATACAGATAGACTTCAGCTGCAATTGAAGGCCCTATCAACTATAGAGAAATTGAAGCGATCCCACGAGCAACGTGTCACACAGTAGTAGATCCACATGATCCAGAGAAAGGTCATGGAAGTGACGTAGCAACTTCAACCTTTGCAGGATAAGGCATGTCAACTATTTTTGGAGATTGAGAACCAAGGGATAGAGCTACAATAGGTTGTAATTGCAGCAGAGCAACACCTAGAAGGACCAGTCAATAATTCACTCATCCAGGAGTTCGTTGAGCAGGAGAAAATTGCAAAGAAGCAACTCGAGCCAAGATCGAGGCATTTGAATCAAAACTAGTCAGACCTGAGTGACTTGGGGTGAGTCACAGGTGAGTGGTGGGGGCCTATTGACCCTTGACCAAGTTTTGAGGAATACTTGGTCATATTTGACCGTTTTTGGTACTCCGACATCTAGTCGGAGAAGGAGCGCATGGCGAAGAGGAGATCATGGGATCTCTGCCCCTTTTTAGGGATTTTTTGGCTTTTGGGGAATATTGTAATGGGAAAGGGATATCAACCCTTATTTAGGCCTTTTGTATGTATAAATAGAAGGGTATGAGATGCATATAAAAAGGGGGGTGTGTGATATAAAGTGAATGGCTTAGTGCATAAACTAGATCTATGTGATCAGACATCTGTGTGACTGTAAGAGATCTGTGCCTACTATAAGTATTGTAAGTGTTGAGTGCACGGGTCAAGAGAGGACTTAGTGCTTGGATCTACCCAGGGAAAGAGGATCTAGCAAGCTATGCAGATCTCTTGTCCTAGGTGGGTTAGGATATTGAAGGCTTTGTGTTGTAACTAGGTTTACATAAGACAATAATAGAAGAAGACTTTGTGGACGTAGCCCCAGGGTGGGGGTGAACCATGGTAACTCTGTGTATTGTGCTGATGTGTTTTTCTTGCTAAGTGCTCTGATATGTTTAGATAGATCTATTGATGCTTTGTGCTTATGAGATATGAATTCTTGCTAGATATGATACATAAGATGCTAAGTGCTTAATCTATTAAGTATAACCTGTTTATCATTGTTAAGTGCTAGATCTGAGTAATTACGTGGTGCTCTGTGCTTTCTGTGAAGTGTATAAATGAATGTATGTTAAGGAATAACTAATGCTAAGTGAACTCTAAGAAAGATAATCACATATCTGTGTCCCAGCTAAGGTTGCAGACATCTAAGTCTTGCAACCACCCTTGCTTCTACCTCGGGTGAGACTTCATCTGCTTTGCAGGTGTTGCTGAAAGGGCTGGTAGTTAGGGTTTTGTTGGTGCGCTCTTGAGCATTGAACCCTGGGTCTAACCCTGTACCAACATATATAAAAAGACATAAAAATTAAATAACTTTAAAATAAAATAAAAACTACAAGCATACCTAACTCTCCTCGTACCACTCTGGGATAGTCCTCTATCGCCGGAATCTTCTGAGACCACCAGTCGAAAAACTTGTCATCGAAGGCCTCAATGGTCCTCCCTCCCCCATATCGTGGCAATGATGCCACCCATATTCATACTACTGGAGAAGAGGTTATGTGCCCTCGTATTGTCTCCCTTGGACTAAGACTAGGTACCCTCTCGAAGAAGAAAGAACAAAGAATAGTCCCAAACCCACAGTTTCTATGCCTCCGCATGCGACACTCTGTCAGCTGCCTCTTCATGCAATCTAGTAAAGTAGTACTCCGGTCAAAAAATTGTGCATTTAGGCACTGCAAAACACAATTCATATGTACTCGGGAAGCCTTACGCAAAGCTGTGGATCTAGTGATCCGCTCGATGAGAAAAACTATCACTTTCAATGATAGGTCTAAGATCTTTTTTATCGGCACCTGTGTGCCCATTTTGTTTGTGTCGGCTTCACAATGGAGTCTAGTCAACTCCTCTATGTTTTGAGGCCCAGAGAGAAAATTACAAAAATTGAATGGTTCCCCTCTCCTTCAGAGGCCATTCAGAAAGTAGATATCCTCGGTCGTTGGAGTCAACGACTATCCATCAAGCATGAAGGCCTCTGTGTCAGGATGCCAATAATCAACCAAGGTTTTTAGTAGCCTAGGTTGTGTTCGCATGAAAGGACACTGGAAGAAATTTAACAAACCACATTGTGCCAATGTGACGGTAGCAGCAGGGTCCTCATCGATCAGAAAATCAATGTCCTCATGCTCCCTCTCTCTCCAATGAACATACATCTTTCAATTCACAAGTTCATGAGGGATTATCTCTTGCTTTTTTTTTATTTTGTTTCCACAAAATGGATGGTATGCATGGGTTGTAGTGTACATAGTCGCGTGTACATGCATGCAACTTTTCTCCTGCCAGCGTGCATACGCAGGTTGTCATAGGAAAACCCTCTTATAAGTAGGGCCACCTTTTTAAAGGTCGGCACCCCTCCAAAAAACAAAATTAAATGCATAAAGGAAGAATTGAAATGAAAGAGGGGTTAGTATGTACTTGCTTGGTCCAAGTGTAAGTTTGTTTCATCCACTGAAGCTCCCGGAATCAACTCTTTTAACAAAGGGGTGTTTTTGGCTTTTTGTCAATTTCTCAATTCGCAATGGTGATAATGCGCTGCCAACTTCCATTTATAGACTTTTTGGTCCCTTTTTGTCCTTTTTTGGACCTTTTTGTCGTTTTTTCTAGCCTGAAAATCATTTAGTATGGTTGAAGAGTTTATTATGGAATGTTACAATAAATGTTACTTTGGGTATTGGGAAAGTTTTTTTTTTTTGAGATTTGGGTCATTTTAAAGGTCCTTTGGTAAAAAGTCATTTTTTTGACATGTTGCATCTAAGTTAGGATTCCACCTCCACTTTATGTATCTCATTGTATTTTTCACTTTGTCATAGGATCAAACACACTGAGTTGTGACACAGAACCATCTTTGTTGCTTTAGAAGTGTCGTAATTTAGTGGTAGAGCCTAACCCTTCATGGATGCCCTAGGTAGATCCTGGTTGCATTTTTTGGTATCCATGTCGTCACTATCGACTATAGGCTTGGGAGTCCTTATTAGACTTTCCTAATTACAAGTATGAGCCTCATTTGCATCATTCATTATCACTCTTGACCTCACCCTTAGGACTCCCAAAACACAACGGGTCTTCTTTTAAGCCCTTTTCAGACCCTCTAAACATGAAAAGATTGTCGAGCGATCTTGTCTCCCTTCACGCTCAATAAATTGAAATTTGAAGGCACGTTTGTCTGGCGGTAGTTTACCCCTTTTTGGATTTGGATGGTTAACTATGCGAACAAAGGTATACTCTAGGAGCTTCGGTTCCCTAGAAGAGTATTCTCAGGTATAATTTTAACCCCTTTTTCGGGCTTGAGGAGCTAAATTTATGAAAAAGGAACCCCCACGGAGTCCATAGTTAAGCTCTTTTCAGACTCCCTAAAAGTGAAAAGATGGCCAAGTGACCTTGTTCCTTCACACTCGTTAAAATGGTCTAGAATAACATCTCATATAGAGTCCATAGTTAAGCTTTTTTCAGACTCCTTAAATATGAAAAAAATGCCGAGTGATATTGTCTTTATCACACTCGTTAAAATGGTTTTGAATAGACGTCTTTTCAGTGACAGTTTACCCCTTTTTTGAACCGACTAGACTACCTTCCTAAAAGGTACCCCAGTGGAGTCTCCTTTTACACTTTTTTAGACTCTCTAAAAATGAAAAACCGTCGAGTTTACCTTCTCTGGGCTTGTTAAAACCACATCGAAGGACGTTACCATTGTGTCTTATTAATCACATTTTCATACCTGCATCTTGGCCTAATGTTGGCTCCATGTTGCTCTCAACTAAACCATCAGAAGCATGCCTTATATGCAAGCCCTATATCACTTAGCCTCTGCGTCTTGACACCTTGGCCCATGGAGGATTTTTCCCGAGTGTCCTTTTCCTGCATATGTCTCCTTGCTCTGAGCACCAGTATATTCCTTGTGCCTGGAACTAGTATGTTTTCAACACTCGTTCCTCCTTTGTAACGTAGCATTATTTTATTCTTTTTCAAGCTTTCCAAAAATTTTGAAAAAGACAAAAAAATCAAATATACCCCAAAAAGAGGAAAGGAAAAGTATTTTCTTTTTGTTAGAAACACAATGAGTCGCCCTTGGACAAAGCACATCCTTCTGTTTTTTTGCCAAGCTCTGGGATTTAACATGACCTTAGGAAGTTGTTCTCGCTACATAGAACCGTGTCCTCCTCCGTTAGGTTATTCTTCCAAACATATGGAGAGTTTGCGTTGCCTCCTGCATCATGAACTTATGTCAAATACCATGTTTCCTGAGTCTCGTCATTTGTCGTGCTACTATCCAAGGGAATTTTTTACCAAGCTTAAGTCGACCCCTCTACAGTTTGTCTCTTTCCCTCATGCCTAGCCATCCCGAAAATCCAATCAAGTCTTTGTTCAAAATCAATGAATCCCTCAGCCTGATCATCAAGATCCTCTAGTTCGTTCCTGACAATCTGTCGAAGACCTCTGGGTAGTGAATTTGTACACTCATATTACACTCCTACCTGATTTGTGAAGATCTTGAAGTTGTTGCTCGAGCTCTGAAGGCCTCATCTCTAGCCATCGAGCCTTATTAGCTTTTTGAAGATGGATACTATACATGTATATCTTTTTTATTTTGAAATGTATATTTGCTGTGTATTCCTTGCGGATACACTTTATATAGTTATATGACATGGATCTATAGTGTATTTGATTGGTAGCCATGATTTTATTTCATCCCGATCATGGTTATGCCCGCCTCAGTGAGACAATTGTTATTTTGCAGATGGCACCTCCTGAACTCTGGTCCCTGGGCTCACTTGTTTCGTACTTGGTGAAGATTGGTAATGCATTTTGGCCATCAGATGCTCTTCTGACCTCATACATTAGGGGGGATCTGTTATAACCCTAATTTGCACCAGACATGCATACCTGGCATCAGGCCATCTCATTTTCCATTTTTTCCAAGCCACTATTGAACAACTCTTATAAAAAACACCCTTTTTGAAGGCATATGCACCCTTCTCCACTACTGCATGCGTGTATATGCTAGCTGACTCACTACAACCCGCGTATAATGAAAAAAGAACAAAAAATAGAAAGTTGCAGATGGAACACATATTTTTGGGTAAATTGCCTAAACCATTTGACCGCCCATAGCCAATCACTCAACCAAATACCTAGCCCTTTCTAGCCTATAAAAGAAGGGGTAGGGGTCCCATTTGGAGGAGGAAAAATTATAGTAAAGAAACTCTACCCGATTTTTCATTCCCCTTGCCCCAACCTTTTGCAACCATTGTGTGAGAATTGAAGAGGAGAAGCATATGTGGAAGCAGTTAGTGCATAGTTGAAGAAGAGCCCAGGACCATATTCAAGGAGCAGTATCTGATCTCACCATTATAAGTGACTTTTGTGAGGTTAATAGAAAAAATTACTTTTCCCGTCCCGCCATATGAGGTGTTCAATATTCAATTTTGGTTTATATTTTTGGAACCTCTAACCCACTAATTCATATATGAGATGCATGTTCGTAGTTCTTTGTTTGTCTATTTGTGAATGCAGGTTATCTTTGGGAGGAGACTTGCATTCAAGGAGCAATCGAATGCAAAGGGTCAACACTAAGCGAGGAGTTCAAGGTAGAGTTATCAGATCATTTTATCCTTGTGTTTTATGCATGAATGTGGGGTGTATGTCAGGATAATAGTAAAAGGTAGGAGACTTTTGAATATTATTTCTGCATGCATTACTAAACCCTTAGTGCTAGTCCGTAGGAGGATTTCCCACCCACAAAAAATCTACTAAGGGTATTGAAAGCAAGAGGTCCGGAAGACAATTGAGGATATCGAACATATTCGAGGTCCACAAATCTCCGTAGGCAATTTCAAGCGATAGTATCCCACGACAGATCCTCAATATGTGTTCCCCACTATGTTTGGTTTGGCTTTGGAGGGGTTATCTCTGCTACCTTTCCTTACATGACCTCATGTTAAGCCCCTGTGTTAGAGGGGGGTCCCGGATAACTTTCACATCACTGGAATTTTACACTCCCTAGCTCTGACCCCAATGTTTGTTTATAAGCCTTGAAGAGTTTCCTCTCCAATAATTCAAGGCTCTACCCTAAACTAGTTGATTGACCCAACAAACATAAAAGGCTCATTAATTTTAACTTTAGCGTTTGTTTTAAATGGCTTGTTTTAACTGAAAGGATATGGTAGTGAAACTAGTGATCTGTATGAGAGATGAAAAGAAGAGAAGTAAACGAAATTTTGAAAGAAAAATTACTTCTAGTTAACAATAAAGATTTGCAACTAACTCTTTAAACCAACTTTTCATAACTAACTATTTTTCAAGATCTTTAAAAAGAAGACCTAAAACAAAATTTTACTCAACTATGAGCTACTTAAGTTATAATAAATCAGTAAAGAACTTAAAAATTGAACTCTTTTTCCTTTCAAGTAAAATAACTAACCCCAACTACTTTACCAAACTAAGAAATGAAAAATCTTTTTCTTTTTGGAAATTCTTTAAACAGGAAAAACTTGAAATAATTTTTTTTCTTTTTTCTTTAAATAAAATGAAAGGGGGAAAAGAAAAAACAAGACAAGACTGAAAATGACCTCTGGCCCACTGTGGATTGCAGGGAGTCACTAAAGACACCAAATAGGCTGATCAAACAAAATCACAGATTTTCTTAAAGCCCTTTGAGAATTTAAACACAAGAAATATTTAAAAAGACAAGCAAACTAACATCTAACCCAAGCTATGACTATAAAAACCAGAGACACTAAACTCAGTCAAGAAACCTTGAGAAGTAAAAACCTCAATCAGGGAAGAGGTTGACTACCTCTTGTTAAAAATAGTTTATTGACACAGGTATGCTACTAATGCTTAAGAAGCCTACGTATGTACATGGGATGTCTATAAAGCAGGGCACATATGTACACGTGCTGTCACACAACTGGGTGCGTACACCTCTATAATTTCTCAAAAAAAAAGTAAATAGACATACTAATAGGGTAGGGAGAATTGGTATGGCACCAACTTGTGATCAAAATCCCTTAAAAGACTCGGCAGACCCAAAAGAAACTCAAAAGGTATAAAACCCATCAAACACACAAAAAATCCTCTAAAACCCTAGAGGTTTCCCCAGTATGGTCATCAGTTCTGCTAGAGGGAAAAACCTCCCTATGGATACACCAGGGTTTACAATGTAGGAAGATCAATAACTGTTTAAAAGTATCCTACTTCTCTAACTACCCCAAACATACCCCAGATTCATGGAAGAAAAGAAAAATGAGAAGGATAAGGTAACTATACCTTTACTCTGCGTCTGATGACGATCCTCTCACGCTTGAAGGCTTCACTAACTGCAAACCTCCTCTCAAGGCTGGCATGCATTCAAAGATAAACAAAGGGAAAGCTACAATCATACATTTCATACATAAATAAGGGTTCGATGTTAGAATAAAAAAATAAAACAAATGCAAACATTCAACATATCATGTTTTGGGACAGGAAATGTACTTCTTTTATTGATAATACAATGATCACTTACAACCAAAGTTTGCTACTACTCCATGAACCTGGTCTGGGCTACCCTTCACCAAGATCCAAGTGCACCTCCGATAAGCTTCTCCTCTCAACCTTATTTTTGGGAATTATAATGGGTTTATGATGGAGGAAGGATGACAAATTGGGGAATTTTGAAGCAATTCTCACAAAAACACCGCAAAAGCTTGGGGCAAGGAGGGGATTTGAAAAATAAAAAGTTTCATTGTTCTTATGTTTAGATGTGGAATGAGACCCCAACACCTCCTTTATATGGGAAAATGATGGTTATTTGGTTGGGTGACGGGCTATAGGTGGTGGATTAGTTGGGAAACTACCCAATATCCCATAATCTCAATGAATTCCTTGCAAATTTTTAATTTTTGCAACTTTTGCAAGTATACACAGGTAGTATTGGTGCAACATGCATACACACGTGGGTTGTAGTGGTGCAGAAAGCATATGTACGCGGGAAATAGTGGAGCAGGATGCATACATCTTCAAAAAATTGGTTTTTTAGAAGAGCAACTCAGTGATGGCTTGGAAAAAAATGCAAGTAAGAGGGCCAAATCCCAGGTATGCATATGTAGAGAAATTTAGGGTTATAACATACCCCACTACATTTCATTTTTGACAGTGAGAGCTAGAATAAAATGATATCAGTTGAGGTCAACAAGAGATTTAATTTCTCAATAATTCCACACCCCCAACCATACACCATTGGTTGGTTGAGCTAGAGAGGAGAACTTTACATTAGATAGCAATATTTCCTATCCTATAACATCGAGTGATTCAAATATTAGGTATTGTGTGATGTTTCCCACTCGAATTTTGTGATTTTATTTTATGACAACCCTATATGTGGAAAAATCATGTTATTTAAGAGTCCTGGCCTTGTAGTGTCATTGTTACTTTGGTAGGTCATCTCTATAGGGTACCACAGGTAGTTCCAACTACTGCAATTTCAGTGATCTCAAAAAAATAGTGCCAAAATATAATCTCTCAGACTGCAATTTTTTTTATCTTCATGGTTAGGTTAGAAGGTGAACCGAATATCATTGGGGCCACCACATATTCAACATAGGGTCTCTCTACACAACATAAGAAGGTGGACAAGGTTGTAGAGGAATACAAAGACATATTCACCTCACCTATACAAGTGCCTCTGCATTGTCAAGTCAAACATGATATTGACTTGATACCTAGTTCTCCCTTGCCCAATGGTCCAATATATATATGCTCCCTTATATAGAATGAGGAAATAAAGTATCAAATTCATGAGCTCATCTGAAAGGGCCACATTCGACCAATATCCTCACCTTGTGGGAGCCCATTTGCATTGGTGCAAAATAAGGATGGGACATGGTGACTCTATATTGATTATATATCCATATACAAAAATCATTGTCAAGAACCGATTCTTGATCCCCTAGATTGATGATCATATTTATCAACTTAAAGGTGCCAATTTCTTTAGTAATATTGATCTAAAGTTAGTATACCACTAGGTTTTGATATAACAAAATGATATATGGAAGACAACCCAGAAATATAAATAAGGCCTTTTTTAGTGGTTGGGCATGCCCTTTAGCTTTACTGATGCTCCAACGAAATTCACGAGGATGATGGATGATAGCTTTCTACCATTCACAAAATATTTTGTGGCCATATATGTGGATGACATCTTCATCTTCATTTGGAATTGGGAAGAACATTTGCAGCACATTCAGTAGGTCTTGAGAACCTTAAAAAAACACAATATATATGCCAATATGAATAAATTATCATTCAAAATGTAGAGAGTTCAATACTTAGGATACATTGTAGATGAACATGGGTTGAATGTGGACCCAACCAAGATCCAAGTCAATCATTATTGTCTATCCTCAAGGACTCTGAAAGAGATCTATATCTTATTGGGCATCATCAATTTATATCATATGTTCATGTTGGGATTCTATCATGTTGCTTGGCCCTTAAGTCAAGTGACCAACAAAGGGTATAAAACCAAGTTTTCTTGGTTTGAATCACAACATAAATAAATATAGGATTTAAAATACTAACTCTACTCCACTCCAGTCCCCATGTTTCCAAACCTACAAAAACCATTTAATATTGAGACAAATTCCTTCAACTATGATATCGGTGTAGTCCTCACTCAGTAGGGACATTCGGTGGCCTATTACAATGAAATTATGTTTGATGTTGTCCATAGATATCTCACCTATGACAAGGAGATGTACTCCATTGTACACTCATGTCAATAGTGGAAGAATTATATTGTGGGAAATTAAATGAGCATCCACATTGATCCCAAGCCTCTAAAATTCATGTAGACATAATGAAATTTATAGAATGATCGTCATCAAAAGTTTTCCACATGCCTGCAACAATTCCACTTGAACATTAACTACAAGCATAGTAGTTCCAACTGTGTTGCATGCTTCCTCATTTGACCCTCAGTTGTGGCACTAACCATAGTTCTTAAGTCATGTGGGAAAAATACCTCCAAGTGGTCACAATTATAGAACAATGACTCTGACTTCGCTACTACTTATCAAACAATGAGTACAGGAAAACAAGTCCCGAACTTCCACCACCTGGATGCACTCTTGTGCTATCTAGGCCATCTTTTTGTTCCTTAAATAGAGTGTGTAAAGATAATGGGAGGCACATTATAGTTGGGTGGAAATAAACTTAGATGTGGAGAAGATAGAGGTAGTACTTCATAAGTATTTCTACTAGACAAGGCTTTGATATGATGTTATCTAGTATATCAAGTCGTGCACTACCTGTGTCATTGCTAAACCATCCATCAAGAAGAAAGGGTTGTACACTCCTCTCCCTACCCCATGATAAAACATAAACAAGAACAACAACATGGTGGAAAAGGGTCACTAGCCAACACTTAATTATTCACTCCAATGTTACATATTTATAGTACAATGGGTGATGCCACCTCATAGAGAGATTTACTCTAGATCCTAAAATCATGCATGATGACTAGGCTAGGCAATCTTAACTAACTGATTAGTCATCACTTGAAGATATATTACTAATATACTAAATGAATAATACAAATATAGGTGACAATTTAGACTTAGTGATTGGTAAAGGTAAACCATAGGCTAACAACCCCCCCCTCAATCACAAGTCCGATCAATAATACCAGCAATAAAGCATAAAATGGTATCAATTCCAAGTCTTCATACTAGAACTCTTGAGATGAGCCTCAATGAAGAACTACCTAAAAAACTACCAATCTGGATGCTGAACATGTTCATTTGAAATGAACTAGAAGAGAGCTGAGATATGGAAGTGAACAACAACAATATTTGAACATTCCCTGATTGCTTGACAATTTGATAATTTTGCCAAGTATTTTAGCTAGAAGAATCTAATGTCTTCTGCTAATTGGTGAACATGTAGTATCATCACTCTACTATCAGTGTATCACTGAAAGTGCTCTCTGAATATGTGGTTTAGGATGACCACTAACTAATTGATACCATGTGTTTGATGGTTTTTGGATAACCACTAACCAATCTTGACACTTTTAGGTGTCCAAAAACATCCCAATGTATCATGTGTATGATTCAATTGCAAGTCATTGAACCATAATCATGTCAAAGCCTGCCATCTCTGGAAAATCTCACAATATAATCATGTGAGCCAGGATGCATGCAAATTGTTTACTTAATGTAAACTCCAATCTTTTGAGAGCAAACCAGGAGAAGTGAGTCAACTTCTGGTCTGACACATCCCTAAAAATTACTCACAACTCAATCAAATGCCAAGCTGCAATGCAGAAGGATCCTCTTGTCATCTGCTAGGTCGAATGACCATCTATGTAAACCAAACGTCCACATCATTGCTCTCAAAATCAAAATCAAACATCCCAATTATGTATGATTCAACTTAAACTTATTGAACCATAATTCTACCAAATCTGTCATCTGCAGACCGCAGTTGCCCATTTGGAAAATTTCATGCCCATCTGGCATACTTGATGTTTGTTGTTGTTGAAACTTTCTTTCTGACAACCATCTTCAATTCCATCATCAATTCCCCCCTTTGTCAGTTGAAAGGAGAGATCATAAGTGGTTTCATGAACTATCTTCACTGGAATTTTGAACTCCCCCCCTTAAGGTACATGAGAGTTACATCATTGTACTCCCCCCTTCTATACTCAAGAGAGTACCATACTTGTTTCATTTGAGTACAACGCAAAGAGAGCATGCAGAAAAAACCACATGTTATCTCATTCCATGAGGGCCATGCTTGAAAGCTACGCCATAAGGGGACCACTTATGTGAGGTACAAAAATTTTATGTGCTACAAGATTGGTCTTTACTCGAGATTTAATTCTACGGTAAGACTTATATAATCACTTGGTTGTTGATGACCACTGCCAAGGATCAATCCACTCATAGTGAATTTTCAATCTTGCAGGTTTCTTCAGTGTTGAACATCTGTCTGAAGAATGGTTATGCTTGCCACAATGCTGGC
>SNQJ01S0044532.1:16412-38502 GCA_010110895.2 Picea sitchensis | reverse complement strand
GAGTCATGCATAAATCCCTGGGGCTGCTCCATATAGATCTCCTTAGAGAGATCACCATGAAGAAATGATTTTTTCAAGTCCATCTGATGGACTTCCCATCCCTTGGCTTCCGCAATGGCAAGTGCCAATTGTATGGAATCCATCTTCACTACTGGAGCGAAGGTCTCATCATAGCCAATACCATGCACCTGCTGAAAGACTTTGGAAACAAGCCTGGCTTTGTATCTGCTAATTTGTCCATCTGATGTGCTCTTGGTCCTGTAGACCCATCTGCATATGACAAGTTTCCTCCCTGAAGGAGGGGGAACTAGATCCCAAGTTTGGTTCTCGAGGAGGGAGTTGTACTCCTCCTGTATGGTGGATTCCCAAAAGGGATTTCCAGTAGCCTCGCCATAAGACTATGGATCTAAAGACTGAACCAAGAAAATATGCATGGAGGGAAATGGTTCAGTGGAAGTGAGTGCAACATGAGGCTCATCGAAATAAGATCGAGTCCTCCTAGTATCAGTTGTATCACCAATGAGATCCCCTACATCCTGAAGAGTAGTCTGTGCCCACTTGGGCCTATGCTATGGACCTGCAACTGCATATGGATGATCTAACTCTGCATCTGACTGTACTGACTCTATATATGAATCATCCAAGTCCTATGAATTAGAACTCTCATATGAAGAAGAGTCGACATGTGCATGCTCATCATCTTGGACAGGTGGAATAATGAAGGTGGTTGCATGCAGCTGCTGAGATACATGTGAAACACTTTCCTTGAAATGGACACTTCGCTCAATAATGAGTTAGTCCAAGGAAAGATCGATAATTATATATCCCTTCACACCATTGGGGTATCCAACAAAAATACACTCAGTGCTCTGTGGATCAAGTGCCTTCCTCTTTTCAGAGGGAATCTGGGCCCATGCACATGGACTGAAAATGTGAAAGTGGGTCACTTCGGGTTTGATGCCTCTCCAAGCCTTGTAGGGGGTCTTATCCTTGACAGGTCTATGGAGATATATGTTTTGGATGTATGTTGCACAATTAAGTTCTTCGGCCCATAGTCTCTGTGGTAGTGACTTTGCATGCAACATGCAATATGCCATCTCCTTTAGAGATCTGTTTTTTTGCTCAGCAACTCCGTTTTGTTGCGGAGTATAGAGAATTGTGTGCTGCAACTAAATCCCTACCTCATGGAAAATATTATAGATCTCATGATTTACATACTCTCCCCCATTATCTGTTTTGAGGACTTTGACCTTCTTTTCGGACTATGTCTCAACCAGGGATTTGAAATCTTTGAGGTGTTGAAAGACCTCTGATTTTTTCCTGAGAAAGTAGATCCATGTAAAATGTGAGAAATCATCAACAAAAATGAGAACAAACCTTTCTTTGCTGATAGATGGATGTAGAAAATGACCCATAAAGTCACTGTGGATCATATCTAAAGGCGTGGAAGCTCTCTGAGACTTTCCTTTGTCGAATTTCTCTTGAGGGTGTTTTTCGAGAACACATCCCTCACATACTCCCTTAGAGAAATGGATGTTTGGTAGACCATCAAATAATATTTTCTTGCTAAGTTGTTGCATGTATCTGAAATTAAAATGTCCAAACCTTTCGTGCCATATCCTACTACTTTCATCAACATGAGTAAGCAGTAAAGAAGAATCAGGTTCAATGAATTCAGGAAATGTATACAATCTAGACTGATGATTAACCTCACTTGTAGCAACCTTGGAGTTGGTTTTCATGTCATTTATGTCCACAAAATTTGGTGTGAATATGAATTTATTTCCATTTCCAGAATTCTCCATCTGATACACGGAGAGAAGGTTGACAAAAAGTTTGGGAACGTGCAACACATTCTCGAAGCTTCCGTTGGTGAGTTCAATCCTTCCTTTGCCAGTGAATTCGAAAGAAGAGTTGTCCCCCGTCAGAATAGGAGGACCTTTACATGCATCCAATGAATAATATACTACTTTTGAGTCATCCATGTGATGTGATTCTCCTGAATCTATTGTCCAAGCATTGGGAGAGGAGTTGATGGAAATCAAGGCATGACTAGAATTTCCTTTCTTAGGATTATGATCTTCTATCTTCTTCTTCTTGGCACCCTCGGGGATGCGATCTCCAAGGTTGTTTTTATGAAGTATTTGAGACATCAGATCTATTTTGTTTTGCATGCATGCGGATTTGGATGGAATCCTTTGTGACAGTATGTGCATTTCTCCCATTTTATTCCCTTTCCTCCTTTGGATCTGGAGGCATCAGTGAAGGGTTTTGTGTACCCTTCCTTCTTTTGATTTTCATGAGCTTTCCTTTTTTCTTTATATTTAGATTTCTGATATTGATAGCTTCCATATTGCACAGTAAGTGCATGCACCTTTGATTTTTCCCATGTTGATGAACTTGGTTTGCTCTTGTGTCAGGGATTCGATAAAGTCATCAAGAGAAGGCATAATCCAAGTGGCTCCAAAGGTGAATATGAAAAAATGGAATGTGGATATGAATACATATAATTCAGGACCAAGTTTGGAGAGAATGGTGAGAACCATTTGTTTCTCCTCCTTAGATTTATCAACCCCGCAAGCTTTGAGTTGCGACAGTAAATCCTTGAATTTTGTAAAGAAATATTGGATATTGTCGATTATTTTTGGATCCAATGTGAGAAATTCCACCTCCATCATGTGTCCACTCATCTCATCATGTTTTCCAAATGACCCTTCCAAGGTGGTCCAGACTTCATTGGGAGTCTTACAGGAAGATATGTGAAAAAGGAGATCGGGAGAAATAAGACTGCAAATTGTTCTAAATGCTTCATCCATTCGATTTAAGTACTTGGATTTTCCTATGGATGATGTCGGTTTTGTGTTTGTATTCAAGGTTAACCTGTACAATCCTCTGGTTTATAGATGTATGACTATTTTCTCCTTCCCTGCAAAGTAGTTGTAAGGTGTAAGAATGAATTCTTTTTGGAAATCCATCTTTCCGATGTCTTCAATCTTTTGTACCTGCAATTTTTTTTGGTGTAGATTTTTATTAGCAGTACGTTGTCTCTGATACCATGTAAATGTGTTTAAACTACACAAAATAGATCTATCTAGAAAATACTACACACATTTGCAGAGAGAAATTGAGAAAGAAGAAAAAGGAGAGAAAGAATGGAAGAATTATCATTAACCGTAATGAATAATGAATAATTTACATATTATATACTCTGTATAACTCAATGAATGTGAACTGGAGGAGAACAAATGCACCATAGTGGTGATCTAGAGTGATCTGGACACACACCAACAGTTACGGGAGGGAATTTCCACCTAGTCTAGTCTCTCGGGTAGTTATGATAGTGAACTGCCACCTAGTTGAGTTAACTAGTCAACCAGTCTTCAGTTAACTGACTGAACATAGTGTAGTGAGGATTATATCAAGAAATAAAGGGTAATGCACCATTATGGTGATGATCACAAGAAAATTTCACATTATCACGGTGATGATCCCAATTTTTCACGGTGACAAAACCAATGCAGCATCTAGACTCAACTCAGCTAGTCAAACTGAAGTGTCAACTGAAAAGAATATTATCCATGTGGAATATTCTCCCCTAAAATATAGGATACTGGATAATGAGTAATTATGAGTAATAAACAAGGAAAAACCTTAGGAAAAATAAATCCTAGATGTGTGTGAAGTAATTCCAACATTCTAAACTTTGTCATATTGGTAACTTTAAAACCGAAGGGTACGATCACGTCAAGGTAAAAACCTTCTTCGTTTTTTAAATCCGCCTGCAAATATTCATGGAAGGCATGTGCCCTCGTTCCAAAAGAGACCATGTTATTTGAAATCTCCCAAGCCTCTGTAATTAATTCCATTATTTTCTTAATGTTCTTCTCCACATATCCCCTGGCTGATGTGAGCATGCTTGAAGATCCTTTTAGTTTTTCTATAGGTGTGGTAGGCCCAATTCTTGCTAGAGGACTAGCAAGTATTGGAAGAGCCATCAAAGATTCTTCCAATTATTTGACTCTTTCCTTTAATTTGGCGTTCTCCACTTCAAGACCTCCAATAGAATCATCTAAAGCATCTCCAGTTGCTCATTGAATCTGGGAAATTTGGGAAGGCCACATGTTCTATAGGTTAACCTATGAACGAGATTTCCCCTTTTTATTCTTTACATCTATTTTCTCAATAATTAAATTTTTCGACTCATTGTCAAAAACAACGCTGTGAAATACAAAAGACTCTTCTTCATCGAAGGTCTCTCTCTCAATTATTTCTATCAAAGGATTTTGGTGAGTTGCGTCCTCTAGCTTATCAACATTGGATAACACTTTTTTGATTTCAATCTCGAGTTCCATATCCTTGAGGGAGAGGTCGCAGATATCGCTTTCGGCTTGAGGTCCCTCCTATTCTTGCACAATGTTTTTTCTTTTCTTCCTCAAGGGAATTTTATGGGAACTTTCAATTTTTCCCGAAGGAGGGTTCTTATCTCCTCCTTCGCCTAAAGAATTGGTAGTCACTTTCTTAATTTGGTGGGACGTTGGAGCACTGCTTTGAGATGTTGTACTCTTTGGAGTGAGAGTTGGGGATTGGGAAATCTTCTCGTTGGGACATTTTCCTTTATGTTTGTATGACTCATTGGTGTTGATTATTGTTTCCATGTCTCTAGTTTCACGAGCAGGAGTGTCTGAGTCATTATCTTCATATTCATTCATAATAACATTAATAAAAGAATTATTGAAGCCAATTACCAGTAGATGTTCTACAAAAAATCCACTAGGGTCGAACCCTTTTACCCTTTCATCATATTTTAGATTTAGGCCTGCAAATTCATCAATCTTGTTCATATTTCTAAATATGAAGTCCCCAACTTTCCAAGGAAGAGGTATGAATTGATTTTTTCTCTTTTCATGCAACTAGTAGTTGTATTTCCTTGATATTTCAGTAACAAACATTTTGTCATATATGTGGCATGGAAGGAAGGAAGGATTTTCCTTGGAACCGAAAATCCTTATGACATTGTAATTCTCCATTTGTTCTAGTGTCCCCTTCCTATCCAGGAACTTACTCGCCTGGTCAGACATCCGAAGAGTGTCCTTTCCAAACAACGGGCCTTTAAAAACTGAGACAAAATCTTTAAAAACTTCATAAAAATGTTGGGAGGATTTGTGCCTCCATAATGTTTGATACCAGAAGGTTACCGAGTCGAATTCACAGTTTACCTTCTTACAAACAGATAATCTCAGAAACTGACAATAATGTGCTATCGCAAAAATCAAATAAGATGACATAAATAATTTCTTCTCCTTCTTGTATTGTGACAATTGTGAAGAGATTTCAATGGAAATCAACTTTCCCCAATCGAAGATGGACTTTTCCTTGACCATAAAGTATAAAATGTAAATAATCATGCGGGAAATGCTAGTTGTAGTTTCTTTTCCTGTTATCCTTGTGAAAAGCCAAGAAATTTCCCAGAAATAATTTTTGAAAGAGATAACTTGAAATATTGTGATGTCCTCAGGGATGACCGTTGGGTTCTCTAGGAACTCAGGTAAGAGGTCCAACCCATTTTCAAGCATCTTTAATAATTCTCTGCAATATTCACCCTTGAAGGTAAGCGTTGGCTCGAGAAGTCTCAACATATTACGAAATACTTGAGGTGAGAGAGAGACAAGGGAATGATCCCGCAATTGAATGACTCATTGGCTTGGAATATGTCTCTTGACGCACCAAGTGACCAAATCCTTACAGTCAAAGTCTTTCGGGACACAACCTGTGTGTGCAATTCCAGACGTCCATATTATTTCCTTCTAGGCAGAAGGGGATGAGTAGTAAGAATATGCTCTGGACCACTGAAATATATGGTCCTCACGCTAAAAAATGTTCAATGTATCTCCACAAAACTATTGTTGAGTTTCTGCCATAAGTTGATGAAAATGTTCCTTTGCTCCAAATAATTGTTAAAATGAACGCTTGAGGGATAATATAATCCTCTGCAAATCCTAGTTTAATGCATTTTAATAGGATATCTCCTCAAGCCCTTCGCTTATTAATTAAAATCTTTAAAAACCTGCATGATGAGTTGTTAGCATTCAAAGAATACTAAATGCACATTGGGAAGAGCATGAGGGTGGAAAGGACGAACAAAAGAGAAATAGGATTTGGGACTTTTGTGAACCCGCGACTGTAGAAGTTCAAAATCGGCTAAGTATAGGATAGCACGGCGGTTGGGCAGACTCGTCGTATTATAAATGAGACTTGGAAGTTCGGGGAGTATGGGGGTCAAAATGTAGGTCATGGAACTTTTGGATACAAAATTTATATCACGAAACCTGGGGTATGAGAGTTCGACCTTGCCAACCCGGGAACCTGTGATTGCAAAATCAGCTAAGTATAGGATAGCGCAGCGGTCGGTCAAACTTGTGATGTGAGGGTATGGATGGAGATGAGGATCCACAAGTCTGCCAACCCGGGAACCCACTATTCTGAAAAAAATGAATAAGTATAGAACAAGAAAGGGAAAGTGGAAGGGAAAAAAGGAAAGGGAAAAATGGGTAAGTATATAAGAGGGAAAAGAAAGGGACAAAAGAATTTGGGAAAATAGAAAAGGGGAGGGAAATTTCAGAAGCGGGAAATGTTCTGAACAACAGGCTTCAACTGTGGAATGATAACCCCATGTGGGTTGTCAATAATCTAGAATCTCTCATGACCAGGTGCTTCCTCCCATTGCACTATGGAGTCAGATCAAGAATATACAAACTAAACAAGAATAAAATTATGTACAATAAGAATGAAAAAGTCTTAGGAGAAGAAACCTTTCAATTTTTTCTCGTTGACAGACAACATTATCCTTTTTCCTTTCATGTATTGGAGCATATAGGAGTTAAATCCCAATATCTTCTCGACGACATATGGTTTGATCCAGAGTGCTTCAAAATTTGTATGCATGGAAGACTTCTCCTTGGCCTTGTTCCAAAGTAGCATCAACTCTCCCTTATGGAAGTTCTTCATAGTTGTGTTTTGATCAAAATATCTCTTGACGCTCTGCTACCTCTGAGAAGTTCGATTCAGGGCTTTCCTTCGTTCCTTTTCCAACTTCAAAAACTAGTTGATTCTCTTATGGATGGGTGAACTATCTTCTATATCCTCGGTATTAACCACAAAGATCAATGTATTGAGCTTGAGGCTAATTCACATTTTCACCTCTTTCCCATAAACCAATAGATATGGAGACATTCATGTACTATCCTTCAGGGTTGTTTTTCTTTCCCATAATGCTTTCGTCAACTTCATATGTCAATTCCTCTGATTGCTATCAAAAATTTTCTTTAGTATCTGCACAAGTGTTTTGTTTGTGGATTCAGCAAGGCCATTACCTTGTGGGTAATAATTCAATGATTGACCCATGATGATTCCATATTGTCCGAAAAACTTCGTGAACTTTGACTCGATGAATATCAAATCATTATCTGTGATAAATTTATCAAGGACACCAAATCTCGACAAAATTTTGTCTTTGAGGAATTTAATCAATTCTTCAACATCGGCCTTCTTTAGCACCACCACTTCCAGCCACTTCATGAAATAATCGGTAGTTGTCATAATGTACACATTCCCCTTGCTAGATTTTGGACTAATAGGCCCAAAAACATCAAGTCCCCATTGGGAAAACGATTGTTCTACCATAATCGGCTACAAAGGCATAAAAAATTTCTTCATTTTCCTAAAAAAATGTTGGCATGAAAAACATTTCCTTATTGTGGAATATGAATCTCTGAAGATTGATGGCCAATAAAATCCCGCTCTGATTATTTTGTGGGCGGTTGTAGTAGGTTTAAAGTGTCCACCACATATTCCCTTATGGAATTATTTGATCAGTTCTTGGGATTAATTTTCATCGATGCATCTCAACAATATACCATCAAAAATTCTTCTAAACAATATGTCAGCAATCAACATGTATTGGTTCACCTTCATCTTTAGTGTCCTTCACTCCTTGGGATTCATTGTCATAGGAAATTGGTCGAACCTTAAGTAGATATAATATTTGTGTACCGTTATGAATCAACTAATGGTTCTCCAACTAAGATTGAAATCATTCCATTGACCGAGTCCCCATTCACAATGAGCTTGCATAAACCTTGTCCCTTGATTTCATTTAAAGGTTTAATCTCGATATCATATTCTTGTATTTTTTCCAACCAGTTAGCCCATTTTCCTTCTCTCAACTATTGATTTAAAAGCATCTTAACTGGTGATGAGGGAACATAAGCTATAACATGGGAGTTTAATATATAAGTCTGAAAGTGTGCTACTGCTTTTGCAAGAGCCAAGGCTTCCTTCTCGAGCTCTGAATACCTCAATTCATAGTCGTGGAGGGTTTTTCTCATAAAACTTATCGAGAGTTCATATTTGTTGCTATTTTTCTGAGTGAGAACAAATGCAACAACTTTCTCTGTCACAAATAAATAAATGATGAAGTCTCTTTGGAATTCTGGACTGATGAGGGCAGGAGCAGTGTGTTGACGATTGAAAGCATCAACGAAGTTTCACCTGCAAACTGTTGTTAAAGCCTAGTATATTAAAGACTAAATAATACTAGTAGGTGGGACCCCCTTGAACTATTAGAGAGTAGATCTGTTTCATTTTTTATGTTGATATGATGTATGATACGCCTCACATGGTTGATGAATATCTTGTTGGTATTGGTTGATGAATTTATCTCATGAAGGGTTGATTCCTTATGTTACTATATCCTAAGCTATTCATTAATGTCATTACTTTCTGTTCTTATCGCACTTGCATAACAAACATGTTAGTGAAATTAGGTGAAAGGAAAAATACTATAACAATTGCAAAGAAAAGGGAACTAGTTTTGCAATACCACATGCGAATAATTTGAAGGAAATGAGAAACAATTGCCAGGGGAAGATTTTAGAGCTATCCTAGCTATACTACATGCATGAAAAGACTTGATGATTATTGCTAAACCCTATCTAACAAGTAAATGATTATGAAGTTGTGATTGAATCACATGTTAATATGAATATGGTTGAAATGTGGTGGTGCATTTGGAAAGGTGGTGAACGTTGATGGTTAGGAGATTTTGTTTGATTTATATGATGTGAAATGGGATATGGTGATCGCGTTGTTGGATTTTAATGTGGTGATGGTTTCAATACATGTTTGATTAGTCATCTTAATGGAGAATTTGTTGGCATGTATTGTTGAGTTAATGAGATGTGGTTGGAGGCGACGTGCATTTACTGCACGTAACCTGTACTCTTCCCATCGGCCAACACCCTAGCTGGGCTATTGTTTGATCTTCCTGATGTGTTATGCTCCGAAATTTTAGCAGGGAGGAACTGCTCAGCCAGCTCTCGTTTTAAGGAATTCGATTATAGGTATGTCTTTTTTTGGCCATTCATGATTTCACTCTGGTTATGAAATGGTTACTAGCTCAGGTGTATGGATTTGTGTTTTCCTAAGTGTTGCAACTGTGTGAAATTTGGGTTCTGGAAATGAAGAGAGAATGGTTCTTCCCGTAACATTTTTTATTTCATCAAGGTTATTGGTTCTCCTGGGTGATAGTTCTTGTTATCACCGTTGTTTGGTTGGAGGTTTTTTTTTTGTTTAGTTTTGGGTGGATAGTTATATTCACACACTGTCACTAATCCAGTCTCTGGCTGTCATGGGTTTAATGGTCGAAGGTTTTCTGCATCACCATGTTGTGTTTCACCTCAGCATTGGTTGTTTCCACCGCTAATGGTCACGAACTGAGTGTTTTGTTCTTAACTTGGCCCTGTCTTCACCTCAGTACTGTGTTAGTTTGAACGAAGAACACAAGGGTTATACCCTACGTGCATTAAGTAAATTGCCCATCCAAATGAGAGCCTCACCCTTTTTGTTGGCCCCCTGCCATGGATTGTTACCTATCCCCAAATGAATCATGTCTCTCTCTATGTGCACACCCTTGGCCTCGAAAGCAGGGATGATTTTAAGAATGGAAATTTATTTTAAAATGTAGAAACCTTAGTGAATCTTACTAATTCTTCAAATGCCAATTATAAATGTTTAGCGATATTTTTTTTTAAATATTCAAATTTCTAAGGATTTTATGTAGTTTGTATAAAATTTTGACGATTTTTAAGGTAAAATAATTTTATACTATAAAATTTGGGCGAATCATTTTTAGAATAACGAATCTTGTTTTGGGAAAAACCATGGAAAATTAGCCCATGAGCGAAATTTAGACCCTGAAATCATTCTTGCTCAAAAGTTCCACCATTACGAGGAGTTGGCTCCGTTCCCTGGTGTTGGTTACAGAGTAGACCCTTAACCCTCCAGTCTTGAATTTTGTAAAGGAGATTGTCGTGCTTGTCAAGTTGCTACAGGTTATTGTGGATCGAATGTATGGTCAAATAATTGTGAATATGAATTCGCCCGGTTGGTCGTATGGCAGGCCTGTTGTTTTAGAATTTAGTTACTGCATCTGTGATAATAAGGATAAACCCATAGTTGCCAATTGTAGTTTCAAAGGATACATCTGCCCTCCTTATGTTGATAACTCAGTATTATTAATGGAGAAGGCCTCTACCCTGATTCAATTTGATGCGAGGGTACGCGTAGTTGCCACAACTTGTTGGATTGATTGATTTTTTATGACAATTGTGAGTTGTTGGTTGTATGCAGTCACTAGTATTTTCACTTATGATGATTTGGATGATGGTTGCCATTGGTTACGAATGCTTGGTGTTGTTCACACATGTCACGTTCTGTGTACGGTGTTTTGCAAGGTAAAGTAATGGGCATGGTAACTATGGTTTTCTTTGGGGCTGAATGACTATTGAACTGGATTACTGTAGAAAGTATATCCACTGCATCCTTGTGTTGTTGGTTGAATGAGCCTGAGTGTGCATGGCATGGTCGATCACAGTGTGATTAAATCGATAGCTCAACACAATATGTTGAGTTATTATCGTGACTGTGTGTCTGATTGTGTTAAGTGGAAATGTTGCACCGTGGAGTTTTGTTAGTTATGCACTATATGTGGTATGGATAGCTTGTTTTTCATACTCAGGGATGCCCACGGAGTTTAAGCATGTTTATTTATTGCAAATCGACCATTGGTTTAAACATGCATGTTGTCGATGACAGTCGTGTTGAATGGGTGGCCCAGCTTTTAAGTCAGATTGAATTTTTTTTCTACAGTGGAAGAACTACATTGCATGGGCAAAAATTACCTTGTGCATAGCTTGTGTCTAAATGGTGGTTGTTGGTTGTATGATTGATTGTCATTACATGCGTGGAAATTTGGTCTTGCCTATTTTTTTTACTGTCTATACATGTTTAACGAATATAGTTGCATTTAATTGATGGGCCTGATTGCAGCGATAGTGACTTCATTGTTAATTTGAAACATGACTTTTTGCAGAATTGTTGTGGATTGAAGGAATGCATGGGCAGTTGTTGATTTTGATAGTTACAGATTGGAAATGGGTACTGAGCGTAAATTGTTATAAAATGAAAAGTATGTGAATGAAGGGAACAAAACCTCTTGCAAATTGTATAGGATACCCACTTTTTTGTGATGGCACTGTGTGGACATTTGATTATGAACAGTGAACTTGTTAGATACACAGAAATTATTATTTAGTCAAGTGTTGGATGATTGATGCATCTCCTTTCACAAAATGTTTTATGGTTCACTTAATTAATTCAATGAATAGTAATCATCCTTCTTCCCTTCCATTATTTCACTTTATGCTAATTACAAACCTCATCACCTCCCATATTCCTTTTCCACTCCCTTTTATGAGATTAATTATAGTCAAGAGAATTTATGTGTTAAAATGGATGAAAGTGGCATTGTCTTATGTGGATTGCAGTGAGGTTTTATTGGTTTTCTTTACAATTGATTATTGTTGTCATTGAGAAGTGACCATGATTCTCCCCTTTCATTATATCATATTTTTTCTCAAGACAAACCCCTCACATATCCTAGAACCATGTTTCACCCCCCTGCTCGTTGATTAACAGTAAAACAATTTGCATGGATTGGATTGCATGAGTCTGATACATTCTAAGCCAAATCTATTTCATATTTTTAAGAGTTTTCATCCATGGTTACTTAAAAGACTATTTTCTAATCGATTACACATGCATGATGATTTTTTTCAATCAAGGAATCCATGGACAAGGAAATAGAGGTAGAGGTAACTGGAACCGAGGCCCAAGAAGGCCCGAGTTCTCTATACATTTTGACGTTGATTCAGAAGAGCTTGGCCAAATGTTTCATGTCGGATTCTTTAATTATATTGGGCAGGGAATAGTTCGTTTTAGGCCAGAAAGGCCTCCTTTCCAAGCCCCGCAAGCACCCGAGATACCTGTACCTCCTCATGTCTCATTACAACCCGAGGTCCCTGAAAATGATGGATGGCAGGAGATTGTCCACCCGACAGTATCCCAACATTGTGGCTGGACCAACTTATCTTTGCCTCCCCCTCTGTCGGTTAACCCCATTGTCCAAGCTTCCCCCAATCACTCGCCAATGAAATCCTCCCATGATAGCAAGAGATTGAATATTGAATCCCACCATTCACTTGATAAAGGAAAAGCCATTGTTGCCCCTTCCTCACCCTCCAATGACTCTGATAAATCCGTGTCTTCCTAGATGCATTTGAGGGACAATTGTTCCCACGTGATCAATGAGATTAATCCCAAAGGCTCTGCACAGCCTAAGGCAAATTCAGGAAAATCAAGAGGTGACAACAACAACCAAGGAAGGGTTGCATCACAGACTGGGAAATATGGATTTTGAGTTTTATGTTATCTAGTGTTTTATGAAAATTGATTTCATGGATCTTTGGACACCATGTTTATTTTGGACATATGAAAATTATTTTTGAAATGATTTTAAATTTCATGAGTTTAAATTGCCAAAAGTGAATATGTTGATGGGAGGCACAAGGAGGTATGTTTTTCTTAACTAATGGTTATGTTATGATTTCTATGGCTATTATGAATTAAAGGGATTCACAAGCGGTACCATGTACCAGTTATTATTTATTTATGACCCTTATTATAATTATTACTTTTCCCCCTAACTAAAGTTAGTTGAGTCTTTTAATTAACTTAACTAATGAATTGGTTCAAATTCTTCAACCAATTTTAATTTGTTAAAAGAAAAAGGAAAGGGAGGAACCAAGGGAGGATAGAAGCATAAGCATGCTAAGGTTTTCTCTTTGATTTTATGTTGATATAGTTCAGTTTTCATTCATTCATATATTCATCACATTTTAATTCTCTTTTGTGATAGCAAGGTCTTATTGTAGATAGTAATATTCAGGGCTGAATCAAATCATTTAGACACTTGTTTTTAAGAGGTGTTGATCTATCTTTGATAGTTTGTGTAGACTTGTATGTTTGTGAATTAAATTTCATGACTGATAAAGGCTATTGTGTAGAGTCGAGTGGGAAACAATCTATGGCAAGTTGATCTATCTTTTAGAGTTCATTTTTGGTTTTTTTGTCAGAGGTCATTTTGTATGCTCCATCGGGGATGTCTAAGTTTGACTTTGGTCCAAGATTTTTGTATGAAATTTTGTAAATAAAATGACTCTTTGGTGAATTGGAATGAAATAAAGGATTGCTTTATGTCTCAACTATCTTGATTATCATCTTGGTGTCTTTACTTCTGTTCTTACATTTATTTCAACAACTGTTATATTCATAAAATTACATAAAAAGTGAATTTCCAACAAGCTTTTTGTTGATAAAAGACTAGCCTAAGCACTCATAATTAATACTTGTGAATTAGGATGTTACTTTTGTTGGCTATAAACATAGGGTGATATTCCCGTCTACTTTTCTTTAGCCAAGTAAAGTCTGAAAATGTTTGAGTAAGATCAATTCATATATTTTCCTCAACATTTATTTGGCGACCATACTGGGGAGATCTTCGATATCTCTCTGGTTAATTTTTATACTCGATTTTCATCGATACATATTTCTTTTCCTGAAATTGATTATTTAACTGTTTTGCTAGTAATGACTGTTCATGTTCCAAGGCAGCCCAATATCGAGCCCGGTCTTCAAGACTAGACCAACATTGCTTTGAACGTGTTTAGCACCATTATAGACACTGCTAATACCCGTGCTGAACTTAGCCATTCTTGGCTAGTGATTGAACAAAATATTAGTGCTCAAGAATAATTGAAGGCTAGATGTAGACAACCTAGAAATCAACAGTAACCTTTTATTTCTTCATTTTTGTCCTTTCTTTCATGTCCTTAGATTCTCGTGTTTCTAGAAGAAGAAGAGGCTTGTCACCTTAAATCAATCCTATTGCTGAAATAGGAAGAAGAAACATAGTGTTATCTGTCCAACAAAGTGATCTAAGGAGTATTTTATCTTATTCATCCAGCTCGTCTTTCTTTCCCTCATCTATCATCCACAAGATAGCATCTAGTGGTGGCTCTAGTGGCACTGGAAGTGCTCTATCTTCCCAATCTTCATCGTCATCGGTTATTGGTAGCTTGCACAACCACCATATCCCTGTCCAATCCACTACAAACCCCACCAAAGTCATTAAAATGTATGGGATTTTTCAATTCGAAGAGGATTCCACAACCACACCATGGCATGTGTCCTCTCCTCTTAACCTATCACCTACTACTCACCCACTTCCGAAGTTTAAAAAGAACTTGCCTAGGTTTTCAGAAAATAACACTGTCAATACTAACAAACACCTAGTGGCATTTTCTAATTCTTGTCATAACATAGGGGCCAACGACAATGACACCTACATGCGCTTGTGTGTCAATTCCTTGGAAGGGAAGGTTGCGGCTGATTTCTTTGACCTCCCTCCTAAGATACTGTCTACTTGGGAGGAGTTAATCTATTGGTTCCGATCCACTTATGGGAAATCCAAAAGCCCTTCTGAGAAGTTAAGGGAATACAATAACATCACTTATAAAGATGGTGATACCATCAAGTATTTCAACTTGCGTTTCACCAAGTTGTACAATCAAATCCCTGAACTTATTCGCCCACAGAACCAAGCTGCTTTCATGCATTATTACAATGCATTTCCTTCTCCCTACCATCATAGGCTTGAGGAAAAATCCATTGATAATCTCGTTTCCGCCCTGCACACTTGCTTGGAGTATGAAGAACAGCTTGAACGAACTAGTCTACCCTAGGGAGAATCAGTTAGACAGACATATATGTTTTCTCTCTTACAACTAGTACAAGATATGAATAATCATATGATAGCATTTGAGCGGAAGGGTATTGTCTCCCCTCTCACCCCTGGAGCTTCATCCTCTTTTGCACCCCTTTTAGAAATCCAGTTGAAAACAATTTTCAGACTAAGGCTATCTTGCCTCGAAGTTGGTGTAACTTTTGCGAAGAACACCACGAAGAAACCATGTGCGAGGTAAACAAGAGTGCCATAGATAATATCTTTGGTAAAATACCAGAAGCTACTATTTTTTTCCTAGACTTTGCATAGCCAAAGGATGCCATGGTCATCAACAGTAGGAGAAAATCTTATGCTCCCAAGGGTAAATTTGATCTTCCTCGCAGTTCTTCTAGACCAGGCTCATCCTCAACAGCTGCTACGCCCCAGGTTCCTAAAATTCCTGAGAGTCAAAGAATCACTCCCCCTACTCCCTCTTCCAAATACAATATCTTGAATCAATTGGCCAACATCAAAGCATATGCAACCCTCCTAGACATGGTTTTCGTCCCTAAACAACAGATGCATCTGAAACAATTCATGGAAGGAAAAGCTTCCGTTGTAGCCAATATTTACGAAGAGGTAGATAAGGAGGATTCTTCTGTAAATAAAGTAGGTGTACATAACTTTAGATACCCTGTAAAAAAAAAAACCCTTTTTATATTTTTGTAAAGATCATGGATAAGATTGCCCATTGTTGCCTCATTGATTGTGGTTCAGGCCCAAGTGTCATGTCGAAGATTATTATGGAAGAGCTAGGATTGTCATGTACAAATGAAAATGCCAAAAAAATGCTCTCCTATAATAGTCTACAAAAAACAACCATAGGCGAGATTAAAGATGTAACCTTGGTTTTATGTGCTCATCCTGAGATAAGGACAACCCTCGACATTCAGGTGATTGATATGCCTGTGAGTAATTATTCAATTATCTTGGGGAGATATTGGCAAGCCCTAAGAGTTGGATACCTCTCACTCAACAGGACACAATTATCTGTTCCTCGAAATGGTAAGAATATTATAGTCCTTAGAGAAGGAAGAATTTCACCCTATATAGAGAGTGTTCCGCAATCTAGTGTAAACTATATCGAATAAGACATAGGAGTGTACTACATCTTTGCTGAAGAGGATAATATTCCTCTGGAAGGAATTAATCCAGATGATGAATTGTGGCATTTACACTTTGATGGTTCACACTCTAATGAAGGTAATGGGGTTGGTATTATCTTGGTTTCCCTTGCAGGAAAAATTTATAATTTGTCATATAGGTTGGAGTTTGCTTGTTCAAAAAATGTCGTTGAATTCAAAGATTTGTTGTTAGGCATTGAGAATGCCCTTAATATTGGTTGTGGTCACCTTTCAGTTTTCGGAAATTTGAGCTTGTTGTGAACTTAATACGTAAGACATGCTCTCCTAGCGACAAGTTGATGGAACAATACTCCCAAACTGTTTGGGCACTTTTCTTGAACCTTTTATCTTTCAACATCACTCTTGTTAAGAAGGAGTTGAATTCAATAGCTGATTGGTTAGTTGTCTTTACAACCTCTCCTACTCAACAACTCTTGCCTTGTTGACCTGATTGTGCTTTCCAATCTTTGTATCGTCCATACATTTATGAGAATGAAGGATTCTGGAAGGCCATCCCTAACGATGAGACCATTTGTGTTTTCATTCAAAATGAACCTCCCGAGCTCGAGGATATTATATCTATAGAAAATAATAAGATTCCTAAGGAATTGAATCCTCTTGAGAGTTCATTTTCCTTGAGTGTTGTAGGCAATAAAGAAAAACAAAAAGAAGAGGAGTTACAGAGGAAGGTGATTGAAACCATCCTTCTGAAAATTAGGACATTTGAACCTTCGACAAATGTTAAAATAAAGTTCCAATCTTATGTCAAATAAGAGATGAGGTCCACCAGACTACTTGGTGAATCTCAAAAGGTTTTTTCTTGGTCTTATGAGGATCTTTGTGGTTTTGATCCTAGTCTTGTTCAGTATATTATGAAACTAGCTAGGCAAAAGAAATAATTTGTTAACTCTGCACTGGAAGCACCCTTTTGAAGGGATTTGAGAGATTTCTTAAGGGCTGAAAGGTTTTTTTCAACCCACCCTGAATGGGTCTCAATCTGGGAATCGACCTCAAGGACCACTGATAATATCAGAACTTGTATTTGTCTTCGAACTTTCAGGCAAACGATTATGAGAAATCCCTTTTCCCCTCTCAGTATAGAAATGTTTTTGCAACAGGTTGTGGAGTCACAGTTAAGACCCTTACTTGACAGTTTGTTTGGTTACAAAGAAATCAAAGTAAAAGGGGAAAATTTTAACAAAACCAATTTCATTACTAATTGTGATACCATGCCACAAAAATGTCGGCTTTTTAGCTTACTTGATACAGGTACTTCTTTAAAAAAAACTATGCACATGACTCTCGATGAATTGGTCAGTCTCCATCTCTATCTTGATGAGTTAATGGTGTGTATTAAGGGAATGATGATTACGTTGGATTTCCAGGTGATCGGTCCTTTCCAAATTGCTTTTGTCTTGGATACTAATTCTTATATCTCAAAATATTTACAGGAGAAATTGTTTCCCTACAACACTAACATCCCTCGCTTGAAATATTGCGAGGAACCAACATGAAAATTTCTAATGTTGTCTAGATTTTGTTGTATATTAGTAGCCTAGCTATGCTTTCAATTTTTGTGCTTCTTTTCATTGCTTCATAGTACTTTGATTTTTTCTTCCCAAGTTAAGTTTTTTTTTTCCCTGCTGCGCTTCAATTTTGTCTTTTATTGATGTTGTTTTAGTTCTGCATTTTACTTCTGTCAGGTTTGGGTTTCTTCTTATCTTTTAATTAATTTATTCAAATAGGATGTTGGATCAATTTTTCCACAATAACACTCCTGCAAAGCATTTTTAGTCGATAACAATCAAGCTTACATAGATGTTATGATGTCTCCTCTGAAGGGCCCTTGAAATTGTTACATATTTCCACTGTTGTCTTACAAGGAATTGGTTATTTCCAGCGTCTTCTTTCCATTTCTTCACCCATTGAGATCTTAAGAGAAAGCCTGTAAGTATTTCTCTTTGAAAGTTAAGAGCAGATCCTGGCTGATTAATTATGCATACAGTGGTAGAAACCCCTCATACTTAACATTTTTCATAAGTTATTCCCAAATTCCTGGTCATTTTTCCATTAAATCTGCTCACTTCTCCCTATTGCATAATTATTTTGGTTACGTCTTCTAAAATTATTTCTCTTAGTCTGCGAAACCATGAGTTATGAGTTCTAAATCTGTTGAAAACAAATTTTCCTATGGAGTCACCAGTTTGTTGACAATTGAAAGCATCAATGAAGTTTCACCCACAAAGTGTTGCTAAAGCCTATTATATTAAAGACTAAATAATACTAGTAGGTGGGACCCCCTTGAACTATTGGAGAGAAAATTTGTTTCATTTTTTATGTTGATATGATGTGTGATATGCCTCACATGGTTGATGAAGATTTTGTTGGTATTGGTTGATGAATTAAGCTCATGAAGGGTTGATTCCCTTTGTTACTACGGCCTATGTTATTCATTAATGTCATTACTGTCTGTTCTTATCGCACCTGCATAACAAACATGTTAGTGAAATTAGGTGAAAGGAAAAATACTATAACAATTGCAAAGAAAAGGGAACTAGTTACGCAATACCACATGTGAATAATTTGAAGGAAATGAGAAACAATTGCTAGGGGAAGATTTTAGAGCTATCCTAACTATACTACATGCATGAAAATACTTGATGATTATTGCTAAATCCTAGCTAACAAGTAAATGATTATGAAGTTGTGATTGAATCATATGTTATTATGCATATGTTTGAAATGTGGTGGCGCATTTGGCAAGGTGGTGAATGTTGATGGTTAGGCGATTTTGCTTGAGTTATATGATGTGAAATGGGATATGGTGATCGCATTGTTGGCTTTTAATGTGGTGATGGTTTTAATACATGTTTGATTAGTCATGTTAATGGAGAATTTGTTGGAATGTATTGTTGAGTTAATGAGATGTGGGTGGAGGCGATGTGCATTTACTGCACGTCACCTTTACTCTTCCCGTTTTTCACCACCCTAGCCGGGCTATTGTTCGATCTTGTTGTTGTTGTAACAACCCTAGTTAAATGATTGATTAAGGTTTATTGGGTATAATTAATTAAATAATTGACTGTCCTAATATATTTTAGTTAAACAATGATTATTTATTAATAATATTAATTAATTAATTATTAATTGTTTATATCTGTTGATTAATTAATTAACTCATTAAAGGTTTGGGTAATGAATTAAGAGCTTAACAATCTTTATTTATTTATTATAAAACTTTACATATGCAGGGGGATGAAGCATTGAGTGGAGGGATAAGGTAATAAATGGAGGGATAAGGTGGGTGACATTAAAGGAGGGTAGGAGTCAGTGAATGGAGGAGGATATGACTGGGTAGAGGCCTTCAGGAGATGATTATGAAATTTTGGGAGAGGGGCATTATTGCAGGGGAAGGATTGTATTGTCTGTGGATATTTTTCTAGTTTTGGAGTTTGAGTGGATTGTTATAGGGGTGCACCAGGTTGCTGGGAGTTTTGGGCTTGGGGGCCAAGAATCCTCACGGAATCCTAGAGCTAGGGAATTGGACATGCTCTGTTCCTAGCTGGCAGGGAGGAAGATTCGGTTTTGGGCAGATTTTGGGTAGAGCAGCAGAGAGGACTACCAAAGATCGGGAATTTAGCATTAGACCGAGGTATTTTTATTTATGTATTTTCATGAATATGTGGTGTTATATGGCTGTTACGTAAGTTTATTTACATGTTGTTAATAAATCTAATTTATGTTGAATAATAAATGATTTTAAGTTATGATTAAATTATACAGGATATAATATGTTTTTATTCATTATTTTAGCTTGTGTTATATAAGGCTCTATGGGGACAGAGACCTTACACTTGGTATTAGAGCCCTGGTTTAAAATCTGGAGCCAAGGGCCTACCTACCCACCCAGAAATTTAAACAAACCCCACCCAGAAATTTAAACAACTTCTATTAAGTTATATTGAAACCTTGAATAAATTGTTTAGGGGTGATATATATTGAAATCAGCCCTGAAAACCTGCAACCTAAAAACCTTGAGAGAGGGGCCCTGAAACCCTTAATTAGATATAAACCTGGGCCAAGCTCTAGTTCCAGCCCCACCTAACCTGCAATCCAAGCACACAATTATTTTGGTTATATATAAACAAATCTATATACATATAAACAATACGCACATTAAAAATGAAATGGTATAATGTTAGACAAGTGGAAAATGCTAAATCAATTTTAACACTTGCTTTTAACACATTGGATATATATACATATATATATCAACTTTGCCCACAATTTTTTTTTTAAAACAGATAACTAAGTATAAATGTCACCTGAATCAAAAAAAAAAATGTAAGTATTAACAGTATATATATATATATATACAAATATATATATAAAAAAAAAAAATTATTAAAATATTGGGGACAACGTTCTTCAATGCCAAATGACCACACCAAACATACAACCAAGGACAAGCACACATGACATGTCAAGCCTGACAATCGAATACCCAGCGAAGATCCCAAGTATCGACAACACCCATACCAAGCACCAAGAAGAGAGCCAAAGCTCATGCACTATGCATCTGGTATTCCAGACAAGCACCAGTTATCATTACAGAACTCAAAACAAATTTTGGCGCCTCCCAGCCGGAACTGGAGACCTTCATGTGCTAGACTAACATGATAACCAACTACACCACGGCACCAATGATAGTTATCTCCCTACGAAGTAATGGAATG
Source organism: Picea sitchensis (assembly GCA_010110895.2). Lineage (NCBI taxonomy): Eukaryota > Viridiplantae > Streptophyta > Pinopsida > Pinales > Pinaceae > Picea > Picea sitchensis. Next base: position 17,404 of record SNQJ01S0044532.1, on the reverse strand, counting down.
GAATATCATACATTTAAAATATATATATATAATATATCAATACACATAAGCGCGTAGATGCATAAATTTATCCACAATAAGTGCAGGCTCATGATTTTCCACAAGTATCGTTGTTCCTTCTCAGCGTGTCCTATATGCCAGAGATCCACAAACAGTGTCGTTTCATCTCAGTCTCTCCTGTACCAAATCTGCAATCTCTTGTCTATGCGTTCATGTTTCAATTTATAAAATTAAACGAAAATATCCAAAGGACTCAACGTTGATTGCATAACAGAACTGAGAGATATTTTAGGCCGAAAACATGGCATTTAAAAAAAATATATTATAACAAAAAAAAAAGTATCTATCAAAACCCCCTTCGAATGTTAATAAACAGATGCAATAAATTATGGAGTCAACAGGGCTCGAACTCGAACCTTGGACCTCCCACCATATTCAAAGCCTTAGCAAAGGCCGCCATACAAACGTGCCACACAAACGAAGCCAAAAAAAAAAATTTGGGAGTCCGTGGGGGTCGAACCCCGGACCTCCCCCACCGGTCAAAGCTTTGGCAGAGTCAAATGAGGGTCACATGCAAGAAGCCGATTATCTCCCAGATGGCCTCCCTGAATAGCTAATGGGCATCAAATTTAAACAATACGTCGGATATGTAACTGTTGATGTCTAGGCAGGCAGAGCACTTTTCTATTATTTCACGGAGGTCGTTCGAGATCCCTCAAAGCAGCTGCTTGTTCTCTGGCTTAATGGTTGGGCTGCCAATGCACCCATAGGGTAGTGCACACCAAAATACAGTCTACGAGCTTATCTAAGCACCCAACAACAACACAACACACCAAAGTCATGACCAAACACCAAGGTACATGGAAGATGAGCCCAGAGGTGGATTTTACATTGCCTGCGGTCCAACACCGAGGGTAAGCACCTGCACCAATGTGCCACAAAGACCATGTGCAAAGACATGACAGAGGAGCTCGCGCACTGCAATTTTTTTT